>JBBMFX010071404.1:0-10537 GCA_037832545.1 Rhabdalestes septentrionalis
AGCCCTATCTAACTGTGAAGTTTGATGTGGATTAGTGCTTGTTCTGCAGATCTATGCCGCTCTTAATGTACTTTGACTGCCTCAGTACCAATGACACCAGGCTCATTTGCACTGCATTATGCCAAAAACGCAAGTATATCGTCACGTTCTCGCGAGACCAGTTGATCTCGGGAGACAAATCTGATTTCGCGAGATCTCGTACCACGAGAGCACATCACACTCCTATTATATTACCTTTAGATGTATCTGTTAAGGATGCAATATTACAATGGAAATACAGGTTAGAATATATCATAGATTTTGGGCCATGGTAATGGTTTTGTATCTTTATATAATGAATTATGGATAGATGGAAGGATGGATGGATGGACAGATAGATGATAATGGATGGATGGGTGGATGGAGGAATGAATGAATGAATGAATTACTGAATGATGATGGATGGATGGATGGATGAATAATGAATGGATGGTTGAGTGATGATTGATGGATGGATGATGATAGATGGATAGATGAATGAAATGTAGATGAATAGATCTATCTATCCATCATGTATCTATCTATCCATCAAGCATCTATCTATCCATCTAGCCATTATTCATCTAACTATCTGTCTGTCTGTCTGTTTATTTTTCTTTCTGTCTATCTGTCTAAATATCTGTCTATCTGTCTATCTATCTATCTGTCTATTTAACAAACAAACAAACCTTCCTCTAAATAATGAGCTATATTGCCTGTACATGTTCATAGCTGTCCAAGCCTCTGCTGTGTGCATTTAAAATGAGGAAAATTACTTCTTAGTTTTGAAAAAATCTGCTTTGTGTTCTGTATTAAAAATGCAAAATGTGCACACCTGTCAGTTCATTTTCAGCTCCTCTTTGTTATATTTCACAAAGTTCAGGAAATACTGCAGAGATGTATGTAAGAGGGGACATTGATTTCATCATCTGATGGGTAAAAACTGTTAAGCTCAATATCCATCAAATAAGAACTCCCACTGCTTCTGTCATTTTCTGAATTTTGTGCAGGTTGGTTTTGGAAGGCAGTAGCATGTTTTTGGTTAGGAGCAGTCATTCCTTGGTCCACCTGCAAGGCACATGACTGGGTGAGGGTGACATAAATCAGACATCATGTTGGAAGTGGTTCCACTTGAGTAGCCCACAGGCAATGCTTGCTGAAACTTCTTTTTGTGTTGGTATTGAACACTGATGCCTAAAATGTTCCCACCCAGAGGATTTGAAAGATGACGGTGCCTCCTCAGATTTGCGGTTCTGTGTCTCGCCGGCGCTCACCACTGTCTCGTCAGAGCCGAGAGGATGTTTGTTTTTCCATTTGCTCACTCCTTCACAGTTCATATTTGCATACAGGGCATTGATAAGCTCCAGGGAAATGCAGGCAGGCTCCAGGGATGTTCTGTGGATCTGTATGTACATGTGTTGTCTGTAAGCAAGTTTCGGGAGGCGCGTCAGGAATACAGAAGTGCACTTGTGTGTGTATTGAACAGAATTGAGAATACCAAATGGTTTGACAACATACTGTGTATTGTTGCTCTTTTAATATCCATAGTTTCTTATTCTGGCTTAAACTGCCTTAAGCTGCTACTTGGCATTTCAGTCTAACGTTTAATGACAATCTCTACTAGTTCTGACCTATCTGCATGCACTTTTGCAAGCAAACAAAAGAGATATTCTTTGAAATGTATATACTCTGAATTTACACTTTTTTCAAACCTTGTCTAATCATGCAATGCAAAACACTGCGTTTCAGGGACCAGCACTCAGTTAGTCTGTGTGTTCATCACTGACAGGGAGAAAAATGGAAGTATGAATCAGCGGAAACTTATTAATACACATATGTATGTTGCCACAGGTTGCACATGTATTAGTTAAAAGGTTCAGAACACAGTAAGTTTGCAGATTTAGGAGCAGCGAAGCACCCTGTTGCTGCAGAACAGCAGTAGCTAAGCTGCAAAGATGCAATGCAGCAAGAATATGTACATCTAAAATTAACTGAAGGAGAATGTCCACCTGCTGCCACAACAAAAAGGTAAGAGCTGTTTCACTTTTCTAAGAAATCGTAGTATAAATAGGTATGTTATGAGCATTCAGGTAATTTGACATTTCAGTCATGACCTAAGATTCTAGAGCATGCGTTTCTGTGAGGAAGCTGTTGTGTAGAGTCGGATCTATAATGGTGACGCTAGGTTATAGTGTGGTATTTTGGACAGTGTGATGTTGGATGTAGATATCTGCCATATGCCACCTTGTCCCTTCTCTTTCTTTGGTTTCCCACCATTTCTCTGCATCTCCTCACCTCAGGGATGGACCGCCACCACTGTCCCTGAACTTACCACCATTCTGACTCCGCGCCTTCCATGCCTGATGCTGAAATCCATTCCAGCCTCTCTCTGAATCAGTAGTAATACATTGAGATCTGAGATGAATGAAAAAAGCTGAACATGTCTCTCTCTCTTTCTCTCCCCTTTCAAAGACGACACGCTTCTTTGCCCCCTGAAGTCACAGATATACACGCCGACTTTATCACCCCTCTCACTCGGAGAAGTTACCCCTGTCGCCAGTGGAAGTCCGCATCTTTTGGGTAAATGGAGTGGTTTACTGTTTGCTTCTGTTTGCTGTGGATGCTAACACCTCGCAGCTGCTGCGTGTGTAAACTCCTCTGATTTCCAGGAAAACGTTTTGCCACTTTCAGTAGGTCCTGACTTGAACTGACTTGTTTTTTTTATTTTTTTATTTTTTTATTTGATAAACTATATTGATTTCTGTGCCAACCCTTCACAGCCATCAAGGGTGTAATGTACTGGCCACCCCTTAACTTTGAAGGAAAGCAGTTTCATCCGCCTGAATGAAGCTGAAATATATATGATGGAAAACTCCTTGGACTGACTCATGACTGGGACTTAGGAGTGAAATTCATAATTAATACAAGCTAGCTAATTTATCTAATTAGCTACAAGCTCTTTGCTTAATTAATCTAACATTTTTATGCTGTAAATGTATTTAAAATGTGTAATGAATTTTGGCATATGAGTGAATAAATAAACTCAAGATGCTGAGGGGGAAAAAAAAACCCAAATTCCTCAGTGCGGTTATGCTGAGGTGCAATTTTATGTACATACAGGCATGGGGGCATAAGCATTTTTAATGTTCCAGTGCCCATGCATACAAGTCCTCCCAAAATAAAACCCAGCAACAGAGATCATTTTGTCTGGGAGTCCGTGGGTCACAGGTCGACGTTCTCAGGCCGCTGGTGCTGGGATCACGCTGCTCTGGCTGATACTGCCGGGTTAGATGCTGAATGCTTTACGTTTAATTGTACTCTAATGATGCAAAAATCCCTTGCTGCATGAATTGCAGAGAACGATACTTCTATCAACCAGTCTATCCCTTCTTAAACATAAACTTTGCATTCACTGGGCCAAGCAGCATGTTCTCGTTTGCGTCCTTCATTTTACAGAACATCTGTGGCCAGAACAGGGTGAAGACACGTGGTGCGATTAATAAGCGCAAATGTTTTTTTACATGTTACTTTTTCTGTGATTTAGTTGTTGAAATGAACATGTTAATTTAAAAAATTTTATACTGAAGCGCAAATAATTTTAAGACTAAACCACCATAGTGCTTCCTACAGTGGGTTGTGTTTTGCATCATTTAGGATTCTAGTTGTGTTGCATGGGGAAAAAAAGAGTACAAAAAATGCTGGTATGCTTGTGATATTTATAGTGAGCATATGGAACCAGCTTGTGGGGATCATGGCATTTAAATATATTGTCTAACTGGAGCCTTCCATGATTTATTCAGAACATGTGCAAACAACAGCATTTGTGACTGTTTACAAGACTGACCTTAATGGCATGAAGTGTAGAATGAAATGATGGAATAATGAATTGCTGGTAACTAAAGATAGTTAGTCACAAAGCACTATAACACATCTTTAAGAGCACCTGAAAGGAAATATGAACTGAAAAAGATGGGATGAAACCTCCTTTTATTTATGTAATTATCACTAGATGTAGAGGTGGCTGGCATTATTAGAATGCGCCCTAGTGACCATGTCTACAATCAGTGAGAAATCTGTGCCATGTTGGAAAGATTTGTGTGGCCCTACTGCGGAGAGCCTGGGCTAAAACCTCTCCAGTCTCAGGATGCACTGGGATGGAAAATGAGGAAAAGCATTGACCCCCCAGCCGTGAAGGAGCAGGAGGAATTTGGGAGACAAGCTCCTCACACTTCTTTCTCCATAGAGTCACATTTTCTTCTCTGCATGAACAAAAGATGTTTGGAGTCTGCTATTATATTTGGCTAACATTATATCAGGATGTGATATCATTTCAAGCAATGTGTTACTTGCAAGCTTCAAGTGGTGAGGTGCTTAAGGGTATTGTCTTGCTTCTTCATTCAACACTGCTTAGATTAGGCATTTGTTAGTATTTGTTCTTTAGCATGAACGTTGGACGTTGCTTGTGACCCTTCTCCATATGCTTCTAAATGTGTGTTGATTTACTATCGATTTGTGTGGCCTGTTCATATACAGCATGTTTATTTACTAATTTTTGTATTGCATACCATGCTGTCCTCAAAGATCTGTTCATGATGGAAGACCCTGGCGTTTATGATCAACTAGAATGTCCAATACCTGGACCTCAATCTTTTAGAATACTTTTGCATATATGATATGATACTAATGACAGTACTCATCTTTTTATTTATTTATTTTGGCATGTAATAGTAAATCAGTAATAATATGATCTATAAGAACCATTTATTAGTCTGGTGGGTGAGGAACATGGGTTATTTCACATTAAATGCTATAAACCTTTGCACATTAAACGCTATGATATTAACCAATTTGGAATGAAAGCCAGAAGTGTTACACTGTACGTAGGTTTTTTCTTAGTAAGACTTATGCAGCTTCAACACCCATTTCTGGCTATAGTGCAGCCCTCCTTTACTCTGATCGTTTGAAGTTTTACCTTTTTTTGTCCTGCCAGGGTTGCATTATGTCTCAGAAAAAAGCACTCCGAAAGCTGATGCTCTAGCGTGTTAAATTGGGCAAGATGAAGCCCAGAGAGTCTTTGCAGAGCGATGGGAATCAGGTTTTTCTTGAGAATGGGAATTTCAAAGCTTCATCTGAGTGTTAGAGTGCTAGTGTAGCACAGCTTCTTAATTAGCTTGGTTGTTACCCATGTTTGTTCATTTTAATTAGCCTAAGAGATGACACGGGTAAAACATGGGTTTTGCTAAGCACTAGTGACTGTTAGCTCTCTCTGCGCACTAATAGCTGTTGACCACAGGAGCTAGCAGAACGGCAGGCTTTGAACATAAGTACAGACGGCTTTGGTGGACCCGTGGGACTTCCGCTCAATCATTTGGATGAGGCTTTAGAGATGGCAGTCCTTGTTCACAGGGAAAAGTCTTTGGCGAAGGCATGCAAGGGAGGATGTGAGGGATATAGGAGATTGAAGAAGCTGTAGCGAGGCTAGCAGGTAACTGAAGGAAAGCTAGCCTGCGCACTTGAGGCTAGTTGTTAAATATTGTGGGTCAGACACAATGTAGAGGGATTTAAGTTGCATTTGGAAGGAAGCATGAGAAAATCCTTACACACTACACCACTGTTGTCTCTGGTCGCTTCTGAAATTGATTGATAATGGCCTATTGATGTTAGAGACAATTTGACAAGAGGATACTCACTGATGTGAGAGTCTGCAGAGTGAAAGCTCTCAATAAGCTGCTCAAAATAACCTCATCAAACTCTAAATTTAAGATGTAGAGAATGATGAATAATATGGTTAATATATTTTGCCTTTATACATTTACCTCAGTACTGTTCCATTAATTTGAGGGGATGTGACTGGATCCTAGCGGTTGTGGAAAATGAACAGTAAAACAGGAACAACAAACTGTAGGTGTAAAAGTTCCTCTAGTACATACTAGTCAACTAATTAATTCACTGGTCTGTGCTGTGAGCCGGACTTGACTCACAGAGGCCGGAGCCTTAAACAGAGCATTATAAAAACTGCAGTGTATATCTAGGAGCAGAACAATCATAAAACCTTTTTTCCACTAAACATAAAACCCAATGTTCTTCTCTGTTGTAAACAATGCTACTGAGGATGCAACCAGTTTATCTGAAAGTAGTGTGAAACCTAAGCATTGTGTGAAACCCAAAAACTGCCTGTTTTGAGAGTTATTGATAATTCTGTTGAAATAATTGCAAGGCAACAAATCACAGGGCATTTGGAAAAATGTGTGTGCACATTGAAAGCATTTTGAGGTGAACCTCTCAGTAAACACACAAAGAATATCTCACTTATTTGCTGCTAACTGGTTTCTTTTGATAGGCCCGATTCTCTTTGCTCCATGGGAAAGGCATGCCTGCCACTGGCATTTAAAATGATACATAATTGCTTGTTCTCAATGGGATGCACAGCAGCGCTACACAGAACTGCAAATAGCCATTAAAAGGCATTTCTGAAATATGTGGTGATTTTAACACTTTATAATTTTGTGTACAGGCCGTCTGCACCTCAGATTAAGCTAGTATTGATGCCAAGCTGGTATTGATGACTAGTCAACTACTGAAACTCAACAGCCTTGCAGTATCTATAAGGAAATACTAGTGGCTTAATATAGGTGCATTTTTAAGGACATATTTGCAAAAAAAGAATATGCAGCTAAAAATAAATAACAGAACCTGCTTTGTTCTCAATGTCCTATTCTTGTCAAACTAAAATGTTTGCTCATCTGAGGAGAAAAGACATAATGTAGAAGCTAATAAGCATCAACTGCCACAGCAGTTATTATTAGTGCCTCAGTGGATTCTTTATCTAAGCTTTATATGACATAAAATAATAGTGTTTAAACATTGTTGTCAAATGTTCTCTATTTTTTCCTGCACACATAACACCAGTTCACTAGCTCAACCTGTTTGTAATAATGATCATATGCTGGTATCAGTACATCAGTATGTTCGTTTTATGTACAAGATCATAACTAGATCATTTCTTTAGATACTTTGCGTATCCAATTACCATATTAAGTGAGCAAATGTGAACAAGTGTATGCCTGATTGTGTGTCACTCTAAGGAAGCAAACCCATACATATCTTTTCCAGATGGGTTCTATTCTAAACATGTGCACAAGTTAGAAAATATTGCAATACATAAAAGGCATGTTTTTTCGTTCATAGTAGCTCACAGAATGCTCTAGTTTCACAGTTATATTCAACGTAGGCATGCATGCAAGCCCAGCTACTCTAGGGCCAGGTATTAATGAGTTAACAGAAATTGCTACACAGGTGATAGATATGTTTGATATGGTTTAGCAGGAAAGCGTGTAGCTAAAGTAAAGCCCATTGCCAATATAGACAGCTCCCAAGTCTTGCATTAGCATGTGAGTTGAGACCTTGAGACTTCAGTGTGCATGTCTTAATTATAACCACATTTAGCTTATCAGGATTCGACTCAGTGGCCATTAGATCAAGAGCAGTGCCTGGGCTTGGGAAACGACAACCCTGTAGCTTCAGGCATTAGTGTAATAGAGGACAGAACTTTTGAATAGACAATTTTCATTACTAAATGAACAGAACAGAATTTGGAATATACTTTTTTTATGTGCAGTGCAGCAAGTGCCATTTGGTCCCAGATGTGCATTATAGCTAGTGCTTTATAGTAAGCTACAGTTTTATGGACAATAGTTCTGGGATATACCTGAATTTCAAGATTTGAGCTATGCCCCTTACTTCCAGTGAAGGACAATGTTAATGCTTCAGCTGACCAAGACATTTTGGAAAACACCATGCCTCCAACTGTGTTTGGCGAAGAACCTTTTCTATTCCAGCATTACTGTGTCCCACTGTACAAAATACGCTTCATAAAGACATGGTTCAATTAGGTCGGTGTGGAAGAACTTGACAGGCCACAAAGAGCCCTGAGCTCAATCCAATCCAACACCTTTTGGATGAACTGAGCCAAGACTTCAACATCATTGCCTGACCTTCTCTACACAATAAATGGGCACAATTTCCCACAGAAACTCCAAATGGAAAGCCTTCCAAGAAGAGTGGAAGCTGTTATAGCTGCAGGCGCGAACAACTCCATATTAAAGTCTGTGTTTGAATGCAATGTCATAAAAATTCCCTGTTGGTGGAATGGTTAGTCCCAGCGCTTGTGTCTATATAGAGTATGTTGTGTAGGTTTGTGAGATCATGCAGAGTATGTTGTTGCTGATTGGTGATACTATTGGGGGTGGGATGTTTGGTCTGGGAAGCAGGATCTGCTATCCATAAACATGTATGAATGCTACCTCCAAAAACATTCAGGCTTTCACTAGAGTATGGATTGTGTACCAAATACAGATGTATGTAAGAATTACATTTGGTTTGCTTAGACACTCTTGCCCATAGTCACTTAAAAGGATGTGTGTGTAACTGGGAATCACACAAAGGCACCCTTAATGCAAACATATGAAAAGTAACGACTTTAAATCAGTGACTTCTAGCAAGTCTGTTATATTCATTTTATAAATATTATCCAGACCTTGATTGTTAAGAGCTCCACCATCATTCTTACATTGAAGTGCAGAAAATGGTCATTAAAATGGCTGCCACAAGTGGAATATCATAAGATTGAAACCGATAAATATTTTATGGTTACTGTAGTTAAAGTGAAAAGTGACCATTCTGTCATATGTGAAAACACAGTGTGAACAGCATAAAATGATTCATCAAGTGAAGCAGTGGGCAGGCAGGAACACAGCGCCCGGGGAGCAGCATGTGGGGACATTACCTAGCACAAGGGAACCTCAGTGGTGCCACTAGCCGTCTTGGGAATCGAACCTAAGACTTCCTGACAACAAGGTGAATGCCCTAACCACTAGCCCACCAGCTGAGCATGTACCCTTTTATTATTTAGGTTGGGATATGAGAAATTTTAACCTGTTTTGATGGAACACCAATCAGGCTGCAGCACGGCTTTAAGGTTGTCTTGCCCCAAACAGGACATCAGGACACATTCCAAGAAAATATGCATAACGAGATGCTCATGCTTTTATGATTTGTGCTTATTAAAGTCATGCAGCTTTCTTTAACTTATCTAGTGTTCACAGTTTGGCTGTGTGGCAGTGGAACTGTTTTCTGCATTACTCAATTTCCATCCAATGCCTTTGGTTACCACTGGATTGGAGTTTATGATTCAGAAGTAATCATTCAACCTGACCTCAGTGTCTGACCTCATTACTTTAATGCAATCAAACATGATATGCATCACTTTTTTCAAAGGCTGGTAAGATGCACCAGTAGTGCCATATATAAAAACCACCATTGGTGCCCAGATTTTTATTCTAGATTTTACAGAGGGCGTCTGGGTACAGGTGCATGTAAAAGGGCAGCTTTGTTGAAGCACAAAGTCCAAAACAAAGTCCTAAACCATCAAAACTGGTCAGCTCTAGCAAATAGGAATATTAGAGCTTGCTCTGGTTTTGACCTTGTCTCTGGGCCCTTTATATTTTGTATCTACCCATAAGAAATGCTCAAAAAACACCTTGGTAACTTGCCAAACAAGAGACTACACACAGTCCAAGAACCTCTTTCAAAGGAAGTGTGTGGTTGGCTTCAGGCTGACTGGTGACTGTGGCCTTGCTGGAGAATATCAGAACTCCAGTATTGAAGATCTCTTCACCTCAGGGGGCTTGACTGATGCTTTGACATTTGTACTACACTAAATCCTTCTTTGCCACATTCAGTTTGGTCTATTTAATTATGCATATTAAGGATTAATTATGATGGGCCAAGAAATGCATACAAGAATGGAATTTCTATATGAATTATTCATTTATTTTGGGTAGTATATGTGTCAATAACAAATTATAGCCCGAGGCATAAAAAAAAGTCATGTGGTGCGACCACAATTTATCTCAAAACAAATACATTTTTTAACATATTTTTTTTACAAGTTGTCAGTAATATCAAGTGTTTAGAAACAAGTGTTTGCATTTCTTTTGAGTTTTTGAATTACGATCTCTTATATTAGCTCTAAAATATCACAGTCGCCAAATTAAATGTAGTTAACCGACAAATGTTTCTGTAAAATACATAAAACTGATCAAAATATTTTAAACCATACCATTCACTTAAGCGTATTGAATCAACTTTTAATGTTTCAGCTACAGAAATGAGATTATATAATTATTGCTATTGTTGGTCGTACCACATGATATTTTGACATAAAATTACAGAAAAATTACAATTAACTCCTGATTTTGAAAAAGTTGAAGTGAGTACATATATGGGAGTGATATTACATACAGAAAGTATGTTTTTGTAAAAAAGTTTTAGTTAAACAGCGGGACAGAATATTTAGGTGTCACGTCATTGACCCATATATACATACATAATGTGCCTGTCAATTTGCCGATGTTGCAATCAGATTATTGGCCCTGTATCTCTTTCAGGGAGAAGGTGGTAGTAGTAGTAGTAGTAGTAGTAGTAGCAGTAGCAGTAGTAGTAGTAGTAGTAGTAGTAG
>JBBMFX010071415.1:0-10536 GCA_037832545.1 Rhabdalestes septentrionalis
TTCAGTTCGGACCTTCTACTGGGACGAAATGTAATAACTGGACCTCGGTGACTTTTAATTGAATACCCCTGATCTAGGCCCTCTCAACTAGTACCAGAATTATTAGTAATTTGTGCGCACAACCTCATAAGTAATATCAATTAGTAGGGAACATGCATTTTTCTGAAATCAGAGCCCCCCTCCTTTTAACAGGAAGGAATTCTTAAATTGACCTTACCCCTACTGACTGTCTGTTTGCTGACTGCACAAACTAAATTAATATATAGCAAAAATTGCTTACTTTTTTCAGTGGCCACTGGTTTGTGCCACTGGCTGAGGGTCCACAGAGGTCGAAGGTCTCCCCTCTTTCTCGATTTCCCCCGCTTCGGGGTCCCCGTACAGGCCACCAAAATGTGGGTACTGAGTTCTTGGCGCAGGTCTTTTTTTAAAGGAGAGATTGATGAGAGGAAGGCTCTGGTCTCAGAATAACAGGCATTTTATTGAAAGCTTCAATGTATGCTCGAGCAGCCTCTGCAGAACGTGTGCCGAGCTCTCCTCGGCATGATCATTTATACAGTTTTTTCACACAGGACATCCCCCATTTCATTACAACCCCTCCCTTACATCTGACTCCATCCATACATTTTTCTTCCTTCCTACAGGACATCTCACATAAGAATAGGGTCTTTCTTTCCACTGCTGTTTTCAATCCATGTGACCCAAATGGCCTCGATTTAGCTGTGCGTGCAAGCACATGTCCTTTGTCATAGATAGTTGTTTAATTTGCTGCCCGTGCAAGCATATGTTCTAAGACATAAAGGCATCCATTCATATAGCCACACATGCATTAAGAGAGAGACTAAAATTTCCTTCTACATTTGCAGCACGGTAAACCCAGAGCGGATTTCCAGTGGTATTTACCGTAAATTCCGGACTATAAGCCGCTATTTTTTCCTAAATGTTCTCATATTTCGAAGCCTGCGGCTAATAATATGGTGCGGTTAATGCATGGGTTTTTTTTTTCATGACGGCAAAAACATTTTGCCTCGTAACCAGACCCGGTGCCACACACGGATTTGCGGACAGACCTTTAGCGAGGCACACATATAGGCTCGTTTTGGGTTGATATGTTTTATCTGTGACAAGTGTTTAGTTAGCTCAAAACCCCTGTACCAATCCCAGAGGCCCGCTAAGGCCCGCCCATGACGACGATAAGGAAGATGAAGATGCCGATTAATGACTTTTCTTGGTAGGCTGCAGTATATACCGTTTATATTTTACCGGGTGATAGATTTTAATCTGGTGCGCTCTATAGTCCGGAATTTACGGTATATTCTCCAATCTATTAAGTGGAATGTATTATTTTGCGAATCAGTGCTGGGTGACTAATATTTTATGTTAAAGGTGGGGGGATCAAAACAAATAATAATGAAATGTGTGGTGGACCCGTCCCCCACAGATTGAATGGAGGTGGCGCCCATGGTCCCACCTTTTAATGCAGACAACTTTGAAGTGACCGAAGAGGGTATGGTCTTTGTTGATCCACTTTGTGTTAGTGGGTAAAGCCTAGGTGGTTTATTCCTCTCTTACAATAGACCAGAGCTCAAACAATGATGTGCTCAAAACTGCTATATTGTGTGCTTACGAACTTGTTCCATAGGCTTATTGGCAGCTATTCAGGCGCTACCAAAAATCTGCGCGTCAAATTAATCTCGAGTTCACTGGCAAAAAACTTCTTTTTTTTGTTTGCTGGTGTTCTTTAAAACAGTGGTCCCCAACATTTTTATTACTGCAGACTGGTCAACGCTTGACAAATGTACCGCGGGGGTGGGGGTGGGGGTGGGGGTGGGGTGTACGGAGATTGTTTATATTATGAATATAACAACAAACGTGAATCACTGTGTAAACGTATGCAACTTTATTAGCAGCTTCCTTATAACAGTGCGTTCATATTTCTAAATAAAAGATTTTTTCAATAAAACGTTGTTCAATAATAAGTACAACGGAAGAACTAAATTATTTCTGGATGGCCCTGTACCAATTGATCCATGGACCAGTCAGCGGCCCGGGGGTTGGGGACCACTGCTTTAAAAGATCTAGACAATCAGGCAACATTCCGAGATTTTATCCTCATTGAAGTTTAAGGACTGTGTGCATGATGCTGTAGCTATGTATTTGAATGAATAGAAAGTTATAGGGCTGGTACGAATGCCATTTTTTGAGCTTCGAGTATTCGGTAGTGAAAAACATCGAATACTCGAGGCTTAGGTGGGAGGGGGCTGAATGTATTCTTATCTTGTATTCGCCATCTTGGATTCAGAAATCCATATTTTCGAAGTAGAATTATAAATAAACAAATCACTAAACACAGCTTTTCTTTTTCTGCCTCAATAGCCACATAGCCCATTTTCAATTTGCCGCGAGACCCGGCTGACCGGCAAGCTCCTATTAGCCAGTGCTAACCGGCTAGCCAGATAGCGGCTTTACAAAAAGCCACAAAACTTGACAAATCTCGCACCGTAAGACCCGGAGCGCAGTGGAAAGTTTCTCCGGTTCTGGGTGGAGGAGAACTCTGTGCTCGGGCTTGTTGGTAAGGTCATATTGAGTTTTTAGTGGGAGTCGATAAAATATAAATAAATAAAATATTATTAATTATTAACATTAAATATGTGGTGTCAAAATTATTTCCAACTGAAAATGCTGTATTCCGGAGTTTACGTATTTATCCACTAGTTTTATAACTGACGTCATGGGCTGTTAAGAGTGGAGCTCCACATTCCAGCAGTCTGCAGCTAGACGCGCTTGGTTTCGCAGGGATTGATGTCATGTGTAAAAAAAAATTTTTTCTTCTTTCGAATACTCGAATATCAAAATGAAAACTCAAATGCCATCCCACCGAACGAATACTCGAATATTCAAGTATTCGGTTACAGCCCTAGAAAGTTAAGACCTTGCATGAGGCTGCTGTATTGGAGAATGGGTTTGCTTTGATCCATCGGGTTTTTCTGGAGACTGAGACTGGCGTAAGCTGCTGTCGCAGCAGTTCAGCCATACAGACAAAGCATCCTACTAGTAGCTCTGATCAGGCCTGTTTTTTTCTGCAATGAGCTTGGGCATTTAGTGGCAGACTGTCTTGTGCTAGAGAAAAAGCAGGCTGCAAAAAGCGGTGGGCTATTGAAAGCATCTTTACATCCCAAATTGCCTTGTAAACGGTTGTGACTCATAGAATCAGGTTTTACGAGTTACTGTTTCATTTCACTCCCCGATAAAAAGCAGTCTACTTTTGTCCATATGCTGTGTGAGGCTAGTGTAGCACAGTCATTTATCTTGCAGTGTGTTTTGCTGCTATCCAACGAACCTATTATGTGAGTTTGAAATAGGCTCTATCTATATCCCACTCAATCAGATTTTTTAACATCTGTTGTGGTTACAGGCAATGTTGCTGATGGGGTTTGTGAGTGCCTGCTTATTCCTCGTGTAGCCTTTATATTGGGAAATTATTATGCTGGCAATGATGTGTGGAGTAAGGCTGGCTCTGTTTTTACTCACATTTTTGCGGATCCTGATAGATCTGACGATCAGTGTGCCCTAAATTTGGCCTTAAATTTCCTGATATCTTCCCTGCCTGCAAAGTAACTCGAGCTACTGATGAACAATGTGACTCTTCTCTGCTTGGTGATGATCTTGATCTGTCTGAGACTTTCTTTGCTGCCCTTGTTGAGTTTTTGAAATCTTAGTGCTCTTCCCATGTTTCTCTATCTGTCCTTGTTGAGAAATCAGGTAAAAATAATAGTGAGAATCCTCTCTCTTTCCAAAGAAAAAAATAATCACTGCCAAAATGGCTGATTCATGTCTTACCACTCTGCTCCATTCTGCCTTTTTGGAAACTGAGCTTGAGAAAGAGCCTCACTGTTATTTCTTGTGTGGTGGAAATGGATGAGGAAATGGAGGCCTTATAATGTACCTGATGACTGGAATTTTGTACATCAGATTGTAATTTCATCCAGCTACAGGGGTGGTGTATAAAAAGTATCTGACTAAAACATTCATCTGTGTGTTGCAACATTTTTTCTGGCCTGGGGTGAAAAAGGTTCTTTTGAGGAAGATCATTGCTAAGGTTGCGACAAAAGTTGTTGACATTTTTTACTCTTGTTTGTCCTGACGTGTTTGCCCAAGTTTAAGACAGGTGCTTATACAGCATAGTGCCTACAGTGCCTATCATCCTAAAAGCCAGGGGGCACTAGAGCATTTTCACCAGACCCTAAAGAGTATGTTGCAAACTTACTGGGTAGGAACAGGAAACCCTAGGTTTTAGTTCTGCTTTTTTCCACGCACCCCACATGGCCCTATGTCTATTCTTAAAGATCAGTGGCTCAGAGATTCTTCTGAGAGCAATCTTTGAGTTAAATTTCCGATATTCATTCTTGTTTACACAAAACCCACGAGTTGGCCAAGAGAAACTTTGTAAGAGTTCAGGTTAAGATGAAGACTTTATTAGGGTTAGGGTTAGGGTTAGTAAGTCTACTGACAGATATTTTCAAGTAGGTGACCAAGTTCTTCTTAGTGTTGTTTTTGGCGGGCTGTCTTAATTAAGTTTTAGTCTGGTCTTTGTGTGAAGCTATCATTTTAGTTTTTAGTAGTCTTAGTCATGTCCATACGCTTTTTAGTCTAGTCAAGTTTCAGTTGACTAAAATCTGAGCATTTTAGGCTTATTTTAGTCAGAATTATCCATGACTATATTCATCTAGTGTAGTCAATGAAATTTGTATTTTAATCTCTCTTTTTAGGAGCACACACATTGTCATGTGTCTACTGTCTATATATAAAATCCACATTTGTAGAAATGATAAAAGTCTTCACCTTCAGTGTGCTGGCCTGAACTTAATTTAGACAAACAAATCAGAACTATTTAGGATCAGCTTTTTTTGCATGGATATGGGAAATGCTTATCAAAATGCTGTGTGTGTTGCTGTTTGTGTGACTTTGTGTGTATGTGTGTGACTTTGTGTGTGTGTGTGTGACTTTGTCATTTCTCTCTCTCTGTCACTTTATTGGCCCTCTGTCCCAATAGTTTTAGTTCACAGTGCCTCTGTATACACAAAAGTATTGAAATATAACACCATTTAACTCTTAGGGTGATCAAAAAACACCCATATGGCGTCGATACACTAAAGCAAGCTGTGCGAAATGAGGTTGAATTCTTGCTAAAAATTATATTGCAGAGCCTAGTAGTAGTGCTTGGGGCTCTTAATGGATGGCTTGATTTGACTATACCAACTTTACCACCCGACTTAATATACACAGATACTGTCCCAACCTCAACTGTAGTGGAGAAATGATCAGCATTTAATCCAGTCACACAAACTGAACTCTCTTCAATTATACTCTCCTCAAAATCCTCGACCTCCACACTCGACTCTAGCCTAACACGTTTGTTTAAAGATGTCCTACCAATAATAATCGGACCTATCCTAGCAGTATTGTACATGCTGCCCTTAGGGGCAATTATTCGGAAACATGAAATTAGCTTCCACTGCTATGCAGACGATACATTTTGAAGATCAATTTCATTTGTCAGGTCTTTTCCGAGGCAGAAGTGATGAGAGGGAGGCAGCTGAGTTCAGAAAAAGTCAGGCATTTTTTGAACAGAATCAAAAGAACGCCCGGACTGGTTCTTCTGCAGAAGAAGAGCCCCGTCCTCTCTCGGGCCATGGTTTTTAAGCGGTTCACCGTCTTCTCACATTTCATCAACCCCCCCTTTACATTGGTGGTTCCCATATGTTATGTCCTTCTAAGGAGATTTTCTGTGAATAGTGCCCTGTTCCCCGCAGCTGTGTTTAATTAGTGGAGCTGAGGGCCTCTTCCGGAATGTATAGGGAACCGACACAATTTCCATGCAAGAATATACTCCCTTTGTTCAGAGAAAGACATTCAGTTTCCATACATGTTTCGAACAAATCAAAAAAGAAGAAGGATATTAAAATATTCTTCTTCACAGGCTCTAATCTACACATTGGAGCATCAAATCATGCTCTGTCCACAAATGTGCTCTTTAGTGGTCAGTCTTTAGTCTCAGGCCCTCTTGCCACACTTGTCCCTTACACCACATCCAGTAGATCCTAGATCACTAGATCGTTTTTGCTGTTTTATTCCATAGATAGTAATGACTTTTGACAATTGGGATGGGGCAGTTCAATGATAATACATTCACTAGCTGGCCACTGGTAGGTCATTAATTGTGACTGGCTGGTTTATATATACAGTTTGAATAAAATGTACCTAGAATATTACATAAATTTCACTTTTAGAATTAACCAAGCTGGATTTATTAAAAATTCTGGATTTTGCCCCTTAGCACCACCCTAAAAGTATAATGTGGTATTGGTCTAGCAAACAAAAAATCATGATCTCCTGTGCAGTGATGTGTTCACGTACGACTGTTTCGCTTTCACTTTTAGTAGAGTTGGATGTCCCGAGACCAGTCTCGAGATCACTTTTATGTGGTCTTTTTTCTCGTCTTGGTCTCGGTGGACTCTGGTCTTGGTCTTGGTCTTGGACTCAGAGCTGGGTGTGAAAATGGAGGCGTTATCCCGACCACTTCACATTACAGCAGTAGACGGTCGCCCCCTCCTTCACAGCCCTATCACTTCTCGCATGTGCCCGCTTCAACTCACCATAGACCAGCACGTTGAGAAGATCACCTTCCTCATCACTCGTCTCACCTCACCTCCCATCATCCTCGGATACCTCTGGCTTATCTGCTGTTTTCCTGGACTCCATTCTTCAATGGGGATGACCTGTCAGGAGCTTTGTCTTACGGCGGCAGTCCGGACGTGTTCAGGGGAGCCCCAGGACCTCGAAGTCAACCCCACTACCATACCGGAGCCGTATCAGGAGTTTAAGGAGGTTTTCAGTAAGAGTCGTACGGTCCACCTGCCTCCTCATAGACCTTATTACCTCGCCATCGACCTCCAACCCGGTACGTCTCTACCCCGTGGCCGCTTGTACGCTTTGTCCAAAGACGAGCAGAGAGCCATGAAGGAGTACATGACTGAGGGACTTCGTCAGGGTACTTTCCGACCCTCATCCTCTCCAGCGGCCGAGGGGTTCTTCTTCGTGAAGAAAAAGGACGGCAGCCTACGTCCTTGTGTTGACTATCGGGGCCTCAATAAAATCACCATCAAGGACCGTCATCCACTCCCATTAACCAACACTGCCCTGGACGCTCTCTCTGGCGCCACTCTATTTCCCAAACTGGACCTCCGAAATGCCTACAACTTGGTCTGCATCAGAGAGGGCGACGAGTGGAAGACGGCCTTTATTACTCACACTGGTCAATATGAAACGCTGGTAATGCCTTTCCGGCTGTGCAATAGTCCAGCAGCATTCCAACGGCTGATAAACGACGTGCTCCGGGACATGCTGGGTCGCTGGGTCTTTGCATACCTGGATGACATCTTAATATAATCAAAGACGGAAGAAGAACACCTCCAGCACATCCGAGCAATTTTAAAGAGGTTGCTGGGCCACCGACTGTACTGCAAGTGAAAAATGTGCTTTCCACCAGTTTTCCACCACATTTCTGGGGTTCGTCATCTCCCCTCAGGGTGTGGCCATGGAGCCCCAGAAGCTGAGCGCTGTGCGTAGTTGGCCTCTACCCACCATGCTTAAACAGCTCCAGCGATCTCTGGGATTTGCGAATTTCTATCGACGCTTCATCCGGGGCTTCAGTGTAGTCGCAGCACCTCTAACTGCTCTCACCAAACCATCAACCTCCACCTTCAAACTTACTCCTGCTGCCATTACTGCCTTTCACCACCTCTGTCACCTTTTCACCTCCACTCTAATACTTCTCCACCCGGACATTGACAACCCGTTCTTTGTGGAAGTGTACGTCTCTGATGCTGGTGTAGGAGCCGTTCTCTCCCAACGCGGTCCAGACCACACACTACACCACTGTAGTTTATTTTCCAGAAAATTCACTCCCACTCAACGGTGATACGTGGTAGGGGACCGCGAGCTGTTGGCCATCAAGTGCGCTCTGGAAGAATGGCGTCACTGGCTTCAGGGCAGCCGTGATCCATTCCTCGTCTGGACTGACCACCAAAACCTCGTAGGCATCCAGCACGCAAAACAATTGAACCCCAGACAGGCGCGGTGGGCTTTGTTTTTTGAACAATTTCACTTCAACATCTCGTACCGTCCATTGTTTCACCCCTCCGGTAGGAGTTAGAAGACAGAGTACGCCAGGGGCAGACCTTGGAACCTCCACCGGACAACACCTCTGTTTATTCGTCACCACGCCTCTGCGGATCGAGGTTCTCCAGTGGGGTCACGCATCTGCCGTATACGGCCTTCCCGGGGTAAACCGCACCACCTCTCTCCTCCAACGAGCTTTCTGGTGGCCTGGGATGGTCTCTGATGCTAAGGAGTTTGTCCTGGCCTGTGCGGTGTGTGCCAGGGTGAAGAACTACTCCAGGACCACTCCGCACTCTTCCAGTTCCCTACCGACCCTGGTCTCACATCGCACTGGACTTCATAACCGGTCTAGCCGAGTCTGACGGCAAAACGGTCATCTTAACCATCGTAGACCAGTTCTCTAAGGCCGTGCACCTGGTTGCTCTGTTGGGGCTCCCCTCAGCCAAAACGACTGCTCTACTCATTGTGGAACACGTAGTCCGATTGGTTCCCCAAGGACATCGTCGCGGACAGAGGACCCCAGTTCATGGCCAGGTTCTGGGAGGCCTTCTGCCGTCTGATCGAGGTCTCCTACAGCCTCTCCTCTGGTTACCATCCCCAGACCAATGGTCAGATGGAGCGGACCAACCAATAACTGGAGCGTTTCCTTCGGTGCTTCGTCGCCGATCGTCAGCGCTCCTGGGCCCGCTAGCTCGTTTAGGCCGAGCTGCCACACAATCTGCTGACGTCCTCTGCTATGGGGATGAGTCCATTCAAGGTATGCCATGGTTTCCAGCCTCCCATGTTCGAACATTAAGAACCGGAGGTTGATGTACCAACGGCCTAACAGTTGGTCCGCAGGTGTCGGCGAGGTTGGGATAGTGCTCTGCATGCAATCGTGAAAGCCAACCGCTGTTACTCCACTCAGCACCTCCGCCAACACCCACCGGGACGACTGTTCCACGTTGGTGACAGGGTCTACCTCTCCACCCAGAACCTCCGTCTGCACACTGAGTCACGGAAACTCTCCCCCAGATTCATTGGACCGGATCACTCACAGGATCAACCCTGTCACCTTTCGGCTTCAGCTGCCTGCTTCACTGCGAATCCACCCGGTGTTTCACCATTCTCAACTAAAACCCGTCGTCACATCACCTCTGGCTCCCGCCCCTCCGGAACCCCCCACCGGTGGTCCTGCTTATACTGTCCGGCGGATCCTTGACTAGCGATGCCGTGGCTGGGGTGTCCAATACCTCGTTGACTGGGAGACCACTCTGTCATTGAGTGTCTTCATCCAACCCTGAAGATCTCTTGAGCACTCCCATCATGTTACACGGGCAAAACTACTATCGGTGAGTCATTTCTCTTACTTGTGAAAGTCAGTCCTCAACAGCCCACAAAAGCGGAGCAAGTCTTTGGTCTCTGTCTCGGTCTCGTTTCGACTTTGTCTTGGTCTTGTCTTGGTCTCAATACCCTCTGGTCTTGGTATTGTCTTGGTCTTGGTTTAGGTGGTCTTGACTACAAATCTAACTTTTAGATATTCCGCTTCCCCGCCCCCTTCCCCCATCACACGCTCAAGTTCAGGAGTAGATTCAGATGGACGGACGGAGTTTGCGCTCTGCATTTAAATTTTACTTGAATACAAATACGAATAATTTTCCCTTTTAACAAATACAAATACAAATACAGATACGAATAGCAGCCGCCCTGCACACCCCTCATGTATTGTAATAAGATTTAACAACCTCTAAGCCTAGACATTTTAAAAATGTAAAAAAAAGTGTAAAGTGTTTTAATGTGGTTTCAGACTTTTGGCCCCCACTGTAGAATTACATCACTGGAACAATGTTTTGCCTTGAGCTCTGTTGATGGTTTATTCTAGTAGTAAGCTCATGATGGTAGATAAGACTGTAAATGAATAACACACTCTAACTGTGATATAAATTGAGTGTTAAATGGGATTTTCTCCAGCCTTCAGTAAAGCTGGAACAACCTTTGAAAAACCCATTTGAAAACCAGTGATGGGAATAACGGCACTATGAATAAGCAGCGTTAGTAATGGCGATACTTTTTTCAGTAACGAGTAATCAAACCAATAACTGTTTCCCCCGTTACAACGCTGTTACCATTACTGACAATAAAATGCACGTTACTATAACTGAAAACACTGAAACGGTTTTCATGCGTGCACCCTTTCTCTCAGCCATCTCTCTATCTCTGGTGTGTGTGTGTGTGTGTGTGTGTGTGTGTGTATTCGGGGACGGGGTGGGACACATAACCAGTGATGGATGATGATGGATGATGGTGTGTCTGTACACGTGGTGTAACTGGGAATGCGATGATTGGCTTAGATTTTGTACATTTCCATGGTTTGCCAAT
>JBBMFX010071435.1:0-10536 GCA_037832545.1 Rhabdalestes septentrionalis
CAGGTAAAGTCCACTGGGCCCACCCAAACGACCCAAACGCATTGTCGCTCCTCCGGGGGTAGCTGTGTAGCTAGCGATGGGCGGCGTTTTCCCCACAACACCGCCCCGCCCTAGGCTGTGGTCCCGGCCGTCATCCCCGCCGTTGGCGCCCTTCTTGCTCTTGACGCGGATCATGTCCGGCAGGCGGTACCTCGCTTGGCTCTCCATCTCGTCCAGCCGACGGCTGAGTTCATCGAGCTCGTTGTGTCTCCATCCGAAGTCCATCCCACTTCTGACACCAGTGTGACGTTTCTCTCTCCACACTCGGAACCGGAATCTCTTTGGGTACGTCAAATCACTGGACTCGGAATCAGGAGTAAGTTTCCCCCCCCCAATGCAATGGCTGGGGAATCGAGCTTTATTGTTGAACAGAGCCACTCTCGGTCAAAACAGCGTGGAATGCCCTTAAAAGAGCACGCATGCACCAACAGAGAGCAAAAACGGCTTAACTAACACAACCACAGTCACAGCACATTCACACAGACAATAAACTCCCCCACGGTAACCCCAGACAGCCCCAGCAGCCGCAAGGCATGCTGGGAGCACACGTAACAGCCAATCAGAAACGCAGACACACAGAAGCCCCGAAAACACAGACATAAACAGGTAAGGGACCAAGATGAACATTCTCCAACACTCCCGAACATTTCCCCACACTCCCACCGACGCCAAAATATTATGATAGTTAGAACATCACATATTTTTCAACGAGGTGGATTAATTTTCCATGGAGCTACCACAGTGAATCGTGATTAGTAAGGCGCACCTTAAATGTAGTTTTCCTGCGTAGGCACACTATGATCCATAGAACCTAAGTAGGCTTGCGTGTGACGCATCACCCTAAGGCATTGGTGCCGTCATTTTACACATGTTACCCAGTGGCTAAGCCAATAGCTTTTGCATCGCGCACACTAAGCAAGACAGAACTGAATTATGCGCAGATTGAGCGTGAGGCCCTGGAAATTGTGTTTGGAGTCAGGAAATTCCATCAGTGCCTCTACGGCCGGAAATTCACACCCCTTACTATGATCTTTGGAACACAAAATGGAATTCCAACTATGGTGGCGGCACGTATGCAAAGGTGGGCCTTACTTTTGTCTGCACACTACTACACCATTGAGTACAAAAGAGCTGAATATCACGAAAATGCTAATGGTCTTTCCAGCCATTGCAAGTCGGCGATGTAACTCACCCCAGTCCCTGTGTATTCCCTGGCTGCTCTGAGGCCAGCGAGTCCTTGGCGTAGGAGCTTGTGCCTTCAAGAAGAGCTGGGGCCTGTGTATCTCCTCATTTCTGTTTGGTCTGTCATGTCTTGTTATGCAAGTGTTTGTTTTATGTGTCATCTCTCTGTCCTAGATGAAGTTCCGAGAGGTTCCGAGGACCGTCTGCTCAACACTTGTATCCACAGTGTCAGCACTATGTGAGAGGACGATCACTGTGTCCTTATTTGTTTGTATGTGTGTCCTCTTATGTACTCTGCAAGGTCAGAGAGTTTCCCATGTTAGAAAGCTCATCAGCTGTATTCCTCCTGGGCCAGCTCACTCTCTATGTGAATAGCTGGTCCCAGCGACTTTGTTTGTTAGTTTGGTCCTGTTTTCTAGTTCTGTTCAGAGAGGTTTCTGGTTATTCTCATGGTTGTTTCTATTCTGTCCTCAGACCTGTGTTCCTCCTCGTTTTGGTCCTGACCCCTGGTGCCTCTCTCTGTCCCCTGGTTCGACGTGAGAGGTCGAAGCCCTTTGTGTTTTGTTTGTTTGAGGAGCACGGGTCCAGGCAGTCTTGGTTTCGTGTTTGTATGTTTGCATTTGAACTTCGTTTATTAAACCCTCGTGTACCCAATGCTATGGCGTCCGCACCATTCCCTTTCCCAACTCCTGTTGAGAAATCTTTGACACTTGTTTAAATAATTAAACTCAATATTGTTTTCCACTAACTATGGGTAAAATATGAGGCAACACAGATTATTACTAATGTTGAGGAAAAATGGCCAGGACCTGTGCATGATGCCAGAATTTACCGTGCCTTTTTTTTTTTTCACTAAGTTTTATATTGTACACATAGCATTACAGGGCAGTGCAATAGTTACTTGCTGAGGGACAGAGGATTCCCTTGTCTGACCTATTTAATTACACCCTACCCTGAACCCAATCCTGGACAACAGACACGCACTTAACTGGGCTCACAGGCAAACCCGAGCCAAGGTGGAGATAACCATTGGGATCCTGAAGTCTATGTTTCAGTGTCTGCATATTTATCAATCCCCCAGATCAAGGAACGCTCCGCGAGTGAAAATAGAGCTGTTTCAATGGTTCACATGTTCCAAAAACATTTGTTTTCATGACTGATTACTTGAATTTCACTTGGTTTTAAGTGGTTATTATGTGCTTCAACACCACTTGACGTTTTGGTGCTTTTTATGTTTAAATATCTAATTGAAATCCATATATGATTAAAAAGTGTCATCCCTGCAGTGTGAACAAGAATGGAAGGACAGTCCTCAGACCTATAACCTTTGTGTTAAAATAAAATGTACACTTAACATACCCTCACAGGAAATGGACATCCATAGAATTGATTCCACTTAACAGACTCGCACTAATAAATGTATGGGTAAAATAATTTGGTGCTGGGACATACAGAACCTGACTTTTCAGGGGGGGGTTCCGTTAAAGGCTCCGTTAAAGGCACGCCTTTTACTGCTCTCTGGCTCTAACAGTTTACTGTTAATAATTCCAGGGACTAGAATGGTGATCGAGGGGTTGTTGGGAAAAGTCTCCTGGAGACCGATCTAACTGTGAAGTTTGATGTGTATTGGTGCTTGCTCTGTGGAGCAATGCTGCTTGGTATTCAGTGGGTTAAAAGGATTGAGACATCTTGGTGGGAATTAACGTGTGAGTTTTTCCAGCTGTGGGTGGAGGAGAGCTTCGTACTTGGGCCCGTTGGAGAGGTCTCCTAGAGCACTATCTAACTGAAGTTTGAAGGGAATCGGTGCTTGCCCTGCACAGCTATGGTGCATAGAGCGCGGAGGCGGGGTAGCATACACATCGTATGCAGTTAAATAAAGCAAGCCTGCAAAAAAAAGTCATATAAAAAATCTTAGTGGTAAACTTACATTTCACCATGTTACTTGTGATGCATTGTGTGTGATGAAGTGCCCCCTGGAATGCTAGAAAACCCCAGTCGCCGTTTAATAAGGGACAGAGCCAGCTCCTCAGATGTGGTGAGGGGAGGTGGTGGTGGGCCCCTGCTAGTTAGATGGGCTTCAGCCTTCTTTCTATTAGCTACATGGCAGAAAGAATGTACTAAATGTCTAAAAATAGTTCAGTAATTTTTAAATGTGAAATTGTGTAACATTTTTGCAGAATGTTTTTGTGTTTCATTTGGACTTGGCTCAAAGATCCTCTGGCTCCAGAAACTTATTAAATAAGAAAATAGATATTTCTAGTCAATTTTACATTGTTCTAGTAACCTAAAGAAATGAATGGCAGGAAAAGTAAATGCTTTCATAGTGATTTGATAGTCAAAATGGTGTGGAAGGTGTGTTGAATTATTTTGCATTATAAAGCAGCGGGAGGCGGTATCAAATTTGCAATTTAATACACTCACGCATTTACTCGGTCTGTTATTTTTTGCCTAGCCAACCCTCTTTCTTTAGTCGATGCAACCGTGTTGGTTTTCTTCGTTATTATTGGCTTGAATTCTTTGTATACATACATTAAAACCTCCAACTCCGCCTCTGTGAAGTATGCCACTCTCTTTTTTTCACTTAGATTTTTGGTGATCGCCAATCCATTGGAAACGTCTTTATGACTGCACCGTGCACATGTATCAGATTGATTAAACTTAATCTTCTCAGGTTTTTTGAAACCGACATACACTGTAAAAAATCCAACTTCCAAAAAGTTTGAATAACTTAAATCTATTAGTTAACTGCACAATAAAACCCCAAAAAGTTGACTCAATAAGTGGAAATAAGTTGATTCAAAAATTGTCTGACCAACTAATTTTGAACTGTTGACTGGACATGTACATTTAAGTTTACAACCACATGTTGGTTTGATAGTTGGCGCATGCGAGATGTAACATGCCTACGTTGAAGCTCACGTGGAATGATTTTGAACGTCAGTCAAACGAGCAGCAGGAGATCAAACGAGCAGCAGGAGATACTCATAGTACAGAGTATCAGGGTGGAGGTAGCTCAGTAGGTAGGATACTTGCCTCTGGCCCATGAGGTCCTGGGTTCAAATCCTACCTCCAGCACCACCACTGGGCTCCTGAGCAAGACCCTTAATCCCCAGTTGCTCCAGGGAGACTGCCCCCTGTAGTTAGGAATGGCTTTGGATAAAGGTGTCTGCTAAATGCAGTAAATGGATCCTTCGCGCTGAGCTATCTCCACCCCTTGATTGTGTTAATGCTAACTTGTACAAAACATCTTTTGTCCGTAAAACTCACAGGAAACATCTGTGTTAGCTGGACAAAAAAGGAACATGTGATTTTACTCAGTGACTTGAGTTGTGTGAACGACTTGCTCCAAAGTTGAGTGAACTCAAAAAAGCTATGCAGCGAGTTGCCTTGAAATTTTAAGTTAAGTCAGCTTTTCATTTTTTACAGTGTACTCATGGTATGCAGTTTTTGGGGTAAATCAATCCAGAGGGTATGTTTTACCAAATGGTAAGTTAACCAAACTTTCTGGAATACCCCATTTGGCTGCCTGGGTAACTCACCACAACACACACACACATACCTACCTGTCCAGGGCCGAGTGGCACCTAATATTCCGGTAACGGGCTTACAAAATCAGTATCTTGTTTTGTCATTCAGTGCTTTCAGATTTAACACAAGCTTTGATTCTGCAAGAAATTGTTATCGGTTATGTGTTTGTATTAGCAGTTTAACCTCTGAATGTATTATAATTATAATGGTGTCTGACCAGAAAAATACACACGTTTTACTATGTAAGTAAATACAGATATTGTTCTTCACAAAATGTGTGTGTCTTCTCCATTTAATCAAAAATCATGCAGCCCTTGCTGTCATCTATGGTGACAACAGTTTAATACTTAGTCTGAGTGTGCAAGTATTGTGAGATGTATATTCTTTCCTTTCCCCCCTCTGAACATTCTTTGGATTTCCCCTTCATTTAGGAACTCTAATGGGAGACCCTCTGGTCATGGTACCTTTGTACCCAGTTTTCTGAAGCATTGATATCGTCTGAATACTCAGGAGACAATAGAACAGGTTTAGAAAAAATTAGTTATTCAAGCAGACATGTGTAGCATCAAGATCTACTACACTACTACAACATTCTGAAGAAAATGTGTGAGAAAA
Source organism: Rhabdalestes septentrionalis (assembly GCA_037832545.1). Taxonomy (NCBI): domain Eukaryota; kingdom Metazoa; phylum Chordata; class Actinopteri; order Characiformes; family Alestidae; genus Rhabdalestes; species Rhabdalestes septentrionalis. Next base: position 5,365 of record JBBMFX010071435.1, read on the forward strand.
CATTAAAAAGATGAACTGGTCAAAAGGTGTTTGTGGGTTTGTCTGTGTGTCTGCTGTGTTTCTGCAATGGACTGGTGGACTGCCCAGGGTGTTTCTCCAGCTTTTTCCCTACAACCACTACAATTATCTCCCGTGATACCTAATGGGGATAGATGAATGGACATTGTGATTACATTTATCATGGACTGTTCCTGTAAATAAAACTTTTCAATATGTTTACTGTTTAGAATTATGGGGAGTGTGGACTTCTCTCATTGTTTACTTTGGATATCTTACTTGTTACATCATGTAAAAACTTGGTGTACTTTAGAATAGGTAACAATCACTGTAAGTTTGTTTTATGCGATACATTTTGAATTCACATGACTTTCTCACCACTGTACTTTAGTTTACATTTGTTCCAGGCTGTAGGACAGGCATCACCAAATGGCGGACCTGATATTTATGTATAGACCCGTGATCAGTCTGGTAAATTCATTAGGTCAATTTCAGTCATTTTCATGGAGCATTATATGGACTTCTACTTGGACGAAATTTTAAAACTGGACCTCAGTGATTTTTAATTGAACACCCCTGCTGTAGGATATTATTTTCCTCCATCTATTAAATCCAAATGTTCTTATTTTTGTCAGAAAGTGGTCCTATCCAGACAGGAAATGAGAGGCACAGACACAAACTTCCATATGCAAAGGATTTAATTACAACACAGAACAGTAAAGCACAGAACAAATCACTCATGGGGGCCATATATGAAAAACACAGCTGAGGAAGAGGACAAGGACCAGGGCAATTTGAGGGTATGCTCTCATAAAAGAACTAAAACAGACCAACTTAAATACAATGGGAGACACACCAGAGGACCAATATACAGACAGACAGGATCAGTTTCACGACTTTAGTCAGCTGTGAGTAGGAGGGGGCCAGTTCCTGCTCCCACAGTGACCTCTAGCGGTCGCAGACTGGAATGGTGACAATTTCTTTCTTTTGCCTTGAAGGTGTTCATGATTACTCAGAGGGGTAGGGAACCATAGATATTCTTTCCTGTGTGAAAAGCAATTCTGTTTCTCACTGTCATGTGCTCTTCGGTCTTTTATAATTAATGACAATTTTTGTCTACATTTATTACCACATTTATACATTATAACTATAAAGCAAAATATTTATTTAATGTATATGGAACTCATATAGCATGACATAATTAGACTGCTTAGTTCAGACAAATATGTCATCTCAAAGTACAATCTTTACATGTACAATTGCTCTGTTTCATTTTGCAACATGCAGTTATGAGTATTGCAATGCCATGTATACTCATTTTATAATATGTTTGATTTTTTTTAATGCAGTTGATTTAAGTAGGCTATCTTGGGGTGGGGGGGTGTTTATACAGCTTTTCAATGGCAATTTATTTTTTCAGTTAAAAGAGATAATGAGTAATACCTTATCTCTTCCAGTTATTGTTGTTTGTGCTTCCAGTTATTGTTGTTTGTTTTACAGATAAAAGGATAGGGAGAGATAAGAATAAAATGAATAATGCAGGTCATTTTATTTCTTAAAAGATTGTTCATGAAGGATTTATAAAACATCGTTATAATTGTATAATTCTAATAATAGTAACAAACACAAATGACATGTAACACATCTATGAACTTTTGTTCTTTCATGACAGGTGCTTCTTGTTGGGATTGGTGAAGGTGCGAGCTCTGCTCTGATTACAGGAATGGCTCAGGAGGAATATGGCACTGACCGCATACTGTACACAAGCAGCTCAAAGTTTTTAGATTTAAACAGGAATCCATATGGCCAAAAGCATGTGGCCACTTTACCACCACATCAATGTAAACATGTCGGACACCCCATACCAAACCCGTCTCTAACCACCTCACCTCTTCTGGATTGGCTTTCTGTAGTAACATGTGCCCATTTAGTCAAAGGAGTTCATGTTTTAAATCAAAACGTCCTGACTCACAATCAACTTCACAGTTCCCACATGTGATCAGTTAGGTTGAGTTCATCGCTCTGTGCAGCCCACATGAGCTCCTCTGTACCAAACTGACCAAACGCCAGGTAGGTGTACAGAGAACTTTAATTAAAGAAATACATTACATTCTCAAAAACATGAGCACAACCACCACCACTCAGGGATGAAACACAATAGGGGCCCTCCTCTTTACCTGCTTGCTCCCTCTTTCTCTCTTGTCTCTGGCCGTCTTCATTGTTCCTTCAGTCTTTTTTTTTCTTCTGTCCCTAGCTCCTCCCTTAACACAGCTCACCCATCTGGCTCTTATCAAGGGAGGAGCCCTGTGCTCAGTCCTGCAGGCCAGTGAGGAAGCTCCACCTATTCATTCATGAAACTGTAACAACAATTAAAGAGAGAGAGAACCAACCATGGTGTTATCTGTCAGCACCCGCCATGGTGCTTTTTTTTTTTACTTGAGTTTGCTTTCAGTATGCTTTGTGTATATTTGCTGTAGATGGATGGTTAAATTATATCGCATGATAGGAAGTCATACTGCAGCCTTTCATTTGTAATTGCACTGATTGTGTGCTGATCGGCTATACTTGACTTGACTTTATTCAAGTCACATTGCTCTTAGTAAGTGTCTGGATTGGTAACAATTGTTGTCATGTCTGCATTGTAATGCACAAATTTGCCTTTCATTGTTATAAAACAATGTGCATCCATACAAATTTAGCCAATGCAACCTATGTCAGTGTTGCTTTATGAATACTATAGGATATCAGATTTTTAAAAAATGTTTTATGTGTGTTGTCATGTAGGCTATAGACTGATTGTCTTGGCTTCCATCCATTAAATATTGTAAAGATATATGCCTACTGCATGTTGAGAAATGTTTTAGATTGGTATTGCGCAACAATAGGGAGATGGGGACCCCTCTGAAAACTGACAGGTATTTTGCACACTGCTAAACAGGTAAATATTAATACATCATTCATATCTCAAGGCCTGAATAATGTTTGTGTGTAAAATGTATAATTTTATATGTTTAAAACCTGAAAGCCACCAGAGGTACAGATATTGAGGTGGCTGATGTCTACAGGGATACACTGACAGCAAACAGGACTGGCCACAGACAGTGTCCACTCTGTGTTACAGGGTGAGGTGTTTTTTGCAGCTAGGTGCTGGGGCAGAGCTGTGAAGACAGCTAACACCAACAGGCTGATCAAGCTGATCAGAAAGGCTAGGTCCATTCTGGATGTCAAACTGAGAATGCTGAAGCAGTTTCTCTGCATCATGGACAACCCCTCCCACACCATGCACACCTACCTATTAGACCATCGGAGCACAAACAGCCAAAGACTCATCGCTGCAACTGCAGAACTGAAGCTTTTCTACTTGTGGAGCTCAGACTTCATAGCTCCTCCATGTTCAGTATGCCTGACATAAATACAATTGCATAGAAGTATAAAAAAAAGAGGACATGTACATTAACTGCATTTCAGCTGATGCTTTTATCCTAAATACAGGGTACTCCCTGGGGAAACTTGGGGCAATGGTCTTGCTCTCAAACCCAGTGGTGGTGGGCTGAAGGTATGATTTGAACCTATGACCTTTTGCTGAAGAGACAAGTACACTGACCACAAAGTCACTATCCTGCAGGGCATTTTTTAAATTATAACAATGTGGAAGTTGGGAGGGTGAAAAAAAGCAGAACCTCAGTTTTCAGCACATTTAACATTGACATTTAACTTTAAAAATGGAGGGCTGGATGTATTAGACTTTGTAGCATTAATAATTAATAAGCTTATTAGAAATGCTATGCACAGGTGTCCTCTGTGTTTGGTAATATAAAATGGACAAAAATCATAGACATTTCACTGTAGACGCAGCATAAATAAGGTTAAAATTACAAAATGTTATATAAGATTTAGCCAGTGAAGTGTTGCTCCTATTTTTCCACTGTGTACATAGGGGTATGCTGCCCTTGCCACCGTCTGGGTCTTTGGACTTTTTTGTGTTCTCTGTGTTTTTGTTTTTTTCTCCCTTTTTTTTGGTGGAGGTGCGTTGTGAGGGGGAGGGGCGGTACTGTAATGTTGCAGGGTGTCCACTAGCACCTGTAGCCAAATTATCCTCGATTGCTTCTAGATTTCACCTGCCTTCTATAAGGAAGTTATTAGGAACACCTGCCGGTGAAATCTAGGAGAAATAGGGGGTATTTAAGATGGATGGGACCGACAAGGGGTTGTTGGTCCACCGTCTTTGCAGAGAAGCCTGTGTTTGCATGTGCTTCAGTACGGCCCACAAGCCGTTTTGTGTTATGTTTAATAAAGAGCCTAAAATGACACCAAGCGACCTAGCCTGCTTTTGTGTGAGGAAACCCATGGTTACTGACATGTACAAGATTTTAATGGATGGATATTAAACTTATGGATGGACAAATTAAACAGTCATGTAGTTTTTGGATTTTTTTTAAATATAACAAATCATTTGAGACCAACCAACCATTATATTATTAATCTATATTTGTTAATGGGTAAATTTATGTGCATGAATAAAAATGGGCAAAAAACAAACCACACTCATATTTTTGGTGGAAAAGTGTATAAATAATTAAAGAAACTACTGTATATGCTCCAGGAAGTTATTCTGCTTTAGCATATTATGAACTGTAAATTATTGAACTGTAAACATTATCTGTGATTATCAATATACTTTACCAAAATTCTATTGCTAAAAGACTTCAGTATTACTGTTTTTACCTGCTTACAACATAGAAAACGGAAGTGCATACCAAAGAAAAAAAACTTGTATTAATGAATTGTGGCAAATGCGGTTTTGTGTACACTATCTAGCACATATACAGGTTTGCCTTTACATTTTAAGGGTAAAGTATTAAGCTGAGTTTAAAATGAAATGAAATAATGTTTCTTAAATTTCAGTCCTTTTTTAGAACTGAACTAATTGTTATAATTGCTAAAAAATAAAAATAATAAACCAATACCATTCTAAATGGTATCAATACGATTCCAAATCAAATTTTACTGATACCATTAAACAATACTAATACCATACCAAAACTATATTGATACCAGACCAAACGCACTGACACCAAACCAAACATTCTTATTACCTTTTGAGCAAGGCACGCATACCCATGCACCCCAGATGGGACTCGAACAGGGGCTTGTCTACTCCCCCCCCCCAAACCC
>JBBMFX010071454.1:0-10536 GCA_037832545.1 Rhabdalestes septentrionalis
GAGAGAGAGAGAGAGAGAGAGAGAGAGAGAGAGAGAGAGAGAGAGAGATGTGGAAAAGCAGAAGCAGATGCAGTTAGACTGTGTTGGAATGGTGTGTTCAGACTGGCGCAGACATGAATGTCCTCAGATGACTTTTCTGTGGAGATGAGAGCCGCAGATCTGTGGAAAGCAGTCCAGCTCGAGAGCAAGAACCAATTAGGTCACATATATGCAAACTGGGACTTTTAAAAAAGACAGATTAAACTGGCACTGAGGGAGTAGAAAGTAGACAAGGAATAGAAAAATGTCACCAAAGCCAACTTTTGATCTGAAAACCTTTAAAAATGAAGATCAGAAAAAGAAATCCCAAATCATTTAATTCTCATATGATTCTGAATCACAGGCATTTGAGTGGCTGCTCCTTGTGAATGGATTTCATTAGCATAGCCTTATGTCATGCTGCACAGCATTGAAAATTCCAGAGAAAGGGGGTTTTAGGAAAAACAGGCCATCTCTCATTTTCTCTTTTATCCTCCAGACCCTAACTGAGTGCACAGAGATCCCCAAGAGAGATAATTACACATATGGGCACAAAATGAAACATGTTACAATATAATGCATAATCTCATACACAGCACATAAAATTGAATAGTATAGAATGTAAACCTAATAATATTCAAAGAAATATACAGCTGCTTGTAACAGTTTGTACCACCTCTAGAACTGATAAACAGTAATGTGCCAAAGTCTTGAGATATCACTCATTTCTTCATATGTTGCTTCATATGTTACTTCTATATTTCTTTTTTATGTGATTTCCTATATATTTGGGCTACAAAAGAATATATATCTGTATTTTATTTATTTCCCCAGCATGTCCTCTGTATGTCCTATTGGTTGTTGCTTGCAAGGACAACAAATTGTGTATCTAGTTCAACAGTGAATTACAAGTAATAGAACATAAGTAGTTCTGCATTTCTTCTTCCTCTGGATATTTTAGCTGTGATAGTACTTTTTGGTTATGCAGAGGAATATTTTGCATTTGATGCACCTCATGTATGTCTTCTCACTGCAGTTCTTGTTCCCAGCATGCAAACCCATCACATGACACATCACTGGAAAGCCCATTATGTCCTCTACAGAATGCTATATGGCTTGATGGGGCAACTCCAAATATTTAAAAAAGATACAGGTGAACTAAATGTCCACTATGAAGGACCCAAATGAACGGGCTGGGTCTATACTGGTTATACTGACAGCTTTATTCTATTGCTTTTTGCTGTTCTTATTTTGTACTGCCCACATTCTGCCATAACAACTGAAATTCCCCTTTTGTGGAATTAATTAAGGCTTATTTTAACTTCTTTTATCCTATGTTTATGTACTCCTGAGGAACAGTTCTCCAGGCTTCCTGATGTACAAAGATTCTTACATTCTTCCAATTTGTTAAGCCTTAAGTATTAATAAATAAATCATAACAAAGCACATCTAATTCAAGGCCTGAAACAGTAAAGAAAAAGGTGCAGATGATTCCAGATGATGAGGCGTTGATCAATATACTGGTGGTGCTTAGTGGTTGGAACTCCTTTATCTTGGGACCATGTATCTTTAGACATTTTGCAGCCTGTTACAGTAAAACATTTGTTCATATTCTTTCACTTAATCTACTCAGTATTCCAAAGATAAGACAGTTTGACAGGCAGAAAATTATATTTTTGTTTCAAAGCAAAGAAATGAGGGTAAATGAGAATTGCACAGTGCTGTATAATAAGCATAAATTGAGCTTTATTGATAATCTACAAAAAGGACAGACAAAAGGCTTTTTCTCTGTATAAACTGAGAGTTTGTCTCATGTCTAAACCGAGCACAGTAATTATACAGTTGTAAAAAAGGCGAGACGTAAAGAGCCCATCGAGATATTGACGCACATGTATCCCCCCACCCTCCCACCACACACATACACACACAGTGATGTGGATGGGTCAAGAGGCAAGAACATCCGTTAGACCGCAGCTGGAGAATGTGCAGATGTGAATTTGCATCTTAGGGTCACCAAGTTTCCAAAACTCTGATAGCAGACCACCTCCATGTCAACAAGCCATTTGAGAGGCCTGCCAGAAAAAAGAAGGAAAAAATTGTGTTGGAACTTTGGTTATTTGGAGTCAAAGACCAATGGTTGGTCTGGTGTAAACAAAAAGATGTTCACTCAAAAAGAGCTTATTTAACATCATGAAATGTGTCTCAATTCAAAAATCCCATTAAATCTTCTCATCATAGGTGCCATCATGAGCAAAATATTATAAACAACTGAGGAGAATAAAACTGGGTCATTGTTCAAATGTTCCTGCAAGACAGTCGTCCCTGGCATTTGTCCAGATCCATGTGAAAATAGTTTTTGTAGTGGCCATCCTGACCCCTGACCTAATCCCCAATGGAAACCTGTGGCTGAGCAGACTAGGAGGTTCCACATGTGAAAATCAAGTGTTCTGAGAGATCTTGTGGGTTCTGAATGGATGAAGTGTCTCATGTAATACAGTGCTTTCTCTAACACCATTTATGATAATGCAGCAGCTGCAGACTCTTGGTGAGGAAATGTAAAATGAGCTTTGCAGTAAACTGAAGTTTTGGGGGGGAAAGTATGCCTGAAGCTCCTCCCCCAAATTATTATATTCCTACACACCACTATTGTTCTCTGCCATGTGTTTTCACTTCTCATCTCTTCTCTTCTCCACATATTTCTTATGCTTGCTATACAGCTAAAATAGCCCCAAAGAACACAGATTGGCAAATTGTGCACAAACACTGAAAACACATGATGATGTTTTTTTACCCAAGCTGTAGTGACGAAATTTGTGAATTTGGCTTGCTGCTTCCTGCCACTGATGCCTAAGTTGTCATAATGACTAAAAAGTGAGATTTAAGCAGGTTTGGTTCACATTCAAATTGTGCGTTGAATCAGAAGATGACAGCATTATTCTTTTAGTTAATTCAGCACATTTGTTTTTTTAGATACTGATTAATTAGTCTTTATTTTTCTGAAGACATCTCAGAAGGTTGAAAATTCTTCTTAAGCTGAGGTAATGCTATGCTACCTTTCACAGCACTTGTGCATGGATATTTTTGACTGTACTAACCATCACTACAGCTGTTGGGGCAAAAATTTTCAATGAGGGTAGCGCTCTGAAGAGCTGCGATCCACCAAGAACTGTATTTTACCACCCTCGATTACATAGAGTTATTTATTGGGGATCACAATGCAGTCAGCTCATAAAACAGTCGAAATGTCTCACCATATAGTACAGACTGAAAACAGCTATCACTGTACTTGAAATTTGAATGAAGAAAAATAAAAAAAGTCTTAAGTCCTGAAATAGTTTACCAATATGGCTAGAGCTGGAAGGTGGATCATTTTGAAGGTGCTGGACTGAGCTGTTGATCTGTGCTAGTTGAACATTATAAACCCTATATTTGCATACAATATCATAACCTCTCTATCGCCTCTCTTCTCCCAATATCACTTGTTTTCATCATTGGTAAGAGGTAACGTTTTAGTGCAAAGCTGGAACTTCAGGATTTTCCACTCTTTCCAGTTTTGAGTTTACTCCTGAAAGCGCAACTCAACGTGATCCATAATTGTAGTTTTATTTTGGGACAAGCACAAATGGGCATTTCCATGTGCGAGGAAAAAATGGACAGAATGAACAATGAGCAGGTTTAGTGATTCATATTTGGTGTTGTTTGCCTGAGGCATCCCAGATATTACATTATTTCATAATATCAGACATCACATTATTTCTGTGCTTTAAAAACTGCCACCATTGTGACTTCCTAAAGGCGCCTGTGGTGGAGCACGTGGAGCCTGATGTTTCTCTGCGGGCAGCGAGATGATGAGGAAACCATAGCATGTCTCGTGCTGAATCATGGCATGTGTTGCTCTGAGATACTTCATGACACACTCTCACCGATAACTTCCTCTTTTATGCTGGAGGTGGAGGATAAACAGTTACATGTACACAACTATATACATCATTAAAACTTGAAAGGCTTCATACCCCTCAAGCCAAGGCTGTAGCCATGGAGTCAACACTGGGGGAACAAGTCTACTGCCAACAACGACAATACCACAACCCCCCAAAAATAATAAATCTTTTCCTAGCATTGTAAAATGTTTAATCGTTTATTAAAACCCACAAAGGAAAACAAGCCAGGTCTAATTATTGTTAATCGCTAATACATGCACAAATACAGACTCCATTATTGTATGTATATATCTTAGTATCTAAGCAAACTATAACCATACATTCATTTATTTTCTTCATAAAATGTATGAAGAACACAGGGATACAGTCTGAGTAATTCATGCTGCATTCAGTTTTACACTTTTAATATGTTAATGAATAATTAAAGACAGTGTTATATATTGATTTTACAGTTGTTTCTGCCACATAGACTAAGGACACTCTATTAGAAATACCACACACTGTGTTGGTCTCCACCGTGATACCAGAACTGTCAGCAATAATCATACTTGCTTTGCTTTTATTGAAATTTTTATATTGGTAAATATTGGGGAGACAGAGTGAACACATCTAAATAGTAGAATTATTAGGGTCATGTCTGGCCATGCCAGAGTGTCCCATTTTATTTGCAATCACACAAGACTTAGAGGTAATTATCAGGAGTTTCTGGATGCTCTTGGACCTATAGTGTTTTACTTAGTTCTGTGTTAGTCATTCCAGTTCATTTTTTCTCTTTTTGAATTTTCTCCCTGAATTTCAGCTATGACATCCACTGGGATACTTGTCAAAAGAAATATTCTTAAAGATGCTGACCATTTTGTGTGTCAAGAAAAACTAAATACGAAGCAAAAAGAACTCTTTTATCTTAAAATGGACCTTCCCTGATTTTTCAGCAGGACGTATTTTCTGCACAGTTATTCCAATCTGTGGAAATTACATGAGCTTATTGACTTGGGTGACAGGAACCAAGTCACTCAATTTTATTTATTATCCAAAGAGATCAGTGAATCAGAGTTTTTAAATGAATATTGATAATGATAAAAAGTGACCAATCCCTCAACCCTGTCCTGCTTTGGAGGAATATTCAGGTTTATTTATACTAATGTGTGCTGATATACGTAAAAAACACAATGAAAAATACTGTTGTATGTATATGATATGTAGCAAAACAACACATACACATCAAATGAAGTAATTCAAAAGTCAAATATTAACCAGTCTTTTATAAATTTCTAGAGTTGTTAATACAGAAAAAAAAAAGATATTTTATTTGATACCACACATTTAAGAATGCTCATGTTGTTCCTACGGTAAATTGTTGTACAGTAAAATGAAAAACTAAAACATACATTTAGCTTTTAATTGTATTTTTTTAAATATATACTTTATATATTTTGTGTACATATGATAGAGGTTTACACAAATGTAGCAGTTTTTGAGAAACCAATTAAGTTCTAAGACATAATCTGAAGAGCTTGGGTAATATCACACAAATGAACACAGGAGGAGTTTAAAGGTTAAAGTTGTTTAAGCTGTGAAACATACTTATCTAAGAATTTTGAACAGTGCAAAAACATGATAAAATCTTGCAAACCTTGACATATGTGAGTAAATGGGCTAAAGTGAGACTAAACTGGAGTGTGTTTTAAACAAAATATTTCATAAATAATTGAAATGATAACCCATCAACACTTAAACGAGCTCCATCACTCTGTAGTTTAGGTTGTTGGCTTCCGAGGCTATTATTACTGTGTGCAACATGTGCAATTTTCGGGTGCAATATTACTGTGTTTCATTTAATGTCTGCTGTTACCAAGCACTTGAAGGTACTCCACTGTATGTATACACACCCACACACACTTACGCTGCATGAACGAAAGTATTGGGACACACTAGTTTTTCAGGTTATGGCTAGGCCCCTTAGTTCCTGTGATGGGCAATCTTCTTCAGAAGACTGACCCACACAGATCCCTGACCTCAACCCCATCCAACACCTTTAGGATAATCGTGAACGGAGATTGTGAACCAGGCATTCTCATCCAAAGTCAGTGCCTTATTTCATAACCGCCCTACAGAATTAATGGGAACTAAATCCCATAGAAATTACCATAGAAAATCCCATAAAAACTTTTTGCATAAAAACACATAGAAAATCTTGTGGAAAGCCTTCCAAGAGAAGTTGTAAGCTGTTATAACTGCAAAAGGGGACGTGACTCCACATTACAAGCCTTGGTTGTATAATGGTCAGACGTCCCAATACTTTTGTCAATATAGTGTATATAATAAACATTTTTCTACTGATCATGTTGTTTATACATTTTTTGAATGGTACATTTTGTTGTTGTGACACTTCCACTCACTCATGGGACTGATAAAGGGTTACCTTATTTTAAAAAGGGGTTACTAGTTGGCTGTGGCATATATGTATTTTTTTTTTAGGAAGACTTATCTTCTATTTACACTTCTGCTTGTACATCAATGAACAATTTTAATGCTGTATTTTTCTCTAAAATGGAGTGTTTCACAGCAGGCCACTCTGGATGACTTTACATTTTGACCATTTACCTATTCAGAAGTTTAGGGAAATTGTCGGAATATCCCTTTAAGGACCCTTCGGGATGTGTCAGACGTGTGCGTCTGCAGTGTATCATTTTTGTCGTGTAATCATCAAAGCAAAGCTCCATTATTCATCAGAGAACTTGCTTTAGAAACAGGTCATGGAGTTTACAGAGGGGAAGTGAAAGTCCCCATCTTTTCCTAATTCCATTTATGCTTTAAAGGCCCGATATCATATGACAACACCATCTGGAAGTACAGGCAAGAGGCAGAACTGTGTTTTTTAAAGCTATTTTGCACAGGATGGCATGATCAACCAGCAGCTAATTGGGCTAAATACTTTTGCAGTGAATGTGTGTGTGTGTGTGTGTGTGTGTGTGTGTGTGTGGATAAGAGTATAAGACCTATTATGACACACGCCCCCCACAAACAACAACACAAAACCCCAACCCCCCCCCCACACACACACACATAACACATGCATTAAACAAGTTTGAACAACTAAACTAAAACAACTTCCAACTTTTCAAAGCAGCCATTTTTCCCCGCAGTGCTCCAACTGTAATTGTCACTTCAGGATGAGGTTTTAACGTGAGCCTGACACACAGCTAGGCGGCTGAGAAGGAAGTGTGTTCCGCTTGAGTGGCGATGACTGATCAGCGGGCTATGATGATTATATGTGCGGGCGTGGAGGATTGGGCAAGGCAACGCTCGCACTCTTGAGTGGTGCCATGCTGGTGCCCAGCACGAGTCGCGTGACTGTGTTCTCCTCTATTTTTGAGCACAAAGTTCTGGCACTGCCCATTTCCCTCAGTTACTGAGGGATATGAAGCCTGTATTCAATTCATTACCACTTCAGGTTGTTGATTAAAGGGCCCATATCATGGAGAACCAGGATTTCCTCCATTTTTTGAAGCTGTGGTGAAGTAAACAGCTTCAGAACACACTACTTAGTTCCCAGTCCCAGCAGTCAGTACATGAAAATTGCAGTGTGAAATGTATTGTTTTTGTGATGTCACAAAGCTAATGCCTTCTCATGTATCCACCTATTCTTCCTACAGTAATTTAAGTAAGCTGTAAGGACCTTTATAGAGGCCATTTCAGGATAAATGTATATTTAATGGAGCACAGTACCAGGCTGCCAATCAGAACAAAGCTCATTTGCATATATTAGTCTTCAATGCGCTTCAATGCAATAATTTCTGTTATATTATTGTGACATGTTTTGCTAAAAAATTGAAATTATATACCACACAGTGCACCAGGCAGCGGAACTGTCTTCATCTGCAAGGAAACATAGTGAATTGGGAACAGATGGAAATGGTCCCTATTGACAAACTGGAACTACAAAATAACAATGATCTAAATGCAACTTAGGTTTGACAAACCTGTTGTGCCGCAAGTGGTCAGCATCTGTAATCATCATCATCATCATCATCATCATCATCATCATCATCATCATCATCATCATTATCATGATCTTTATGCAGTGCTTTATTAAGTCATAAGACAAAATACAGTCTAAATGAAACATCATAAATAAATTACAGGACCAGGAGATGCAAGATAAACAGAACAAAAAATAACTGATCTAAAAACACCTGGTTCACCTGCATCGTGGATGTTCTCTGGTGCACCTTTCCAGAGTTGTGGAGCTCAGTAGAAACATGAGATGAGTGTTTGGGCCCGATTGTGCTGGAACATTCTCAACATGTGTGAATTAATGGAGATGGATCAAAATAAATTAGCCCAGGTGAGTAAGAGGATGACGGCCTGGGCAGATATTAGTGATAAACAGTGTGTGCTGGCTTAAATAATCTCAAAGAAAATCTCCAGTGTCAACATTAGCCACCACTTTGGGGCAAATAGGGTTAGCAGTAATAGAGCAGTTCATTTTTTGTGGAGTGGATTTCAGACCTGTGCCAGCAAAAGTTACTAGATGCAGAAATCCCAATCCAAGTTTAGTGTTTTTATTACATGTACTAGCAGACTTTGCATAGAGTGCAACTCCAAATAACTAGCAAATTACATTTTCAAATGAATTTTGCTGTATTATCTATAGTATTTATATCCACCTCTCTTTCTAACCACAGCATTTTGTGTCCATAATATAGTGTATTTAGTACAAAGTGTATTTAGTATTTTTTATAGTGTATTTAGTATTTTAGTATTTCTTACTTAATTGTCACTATATTTAATATTTTTCTCGTCTTTGCGTCTCTGTGTGTCTGTGCAATCATTGCATAAGCAATTTCCTCTAGGAAAAAATAAAGTTTGATTCTGATACTTCTGCATAACAAGGTCTGTGTCAAAGCTCCTATAAGTCCTGGAAGCGTCCATGCAGGTATTAATGAGTGTATTAGATGCTGTTCCCATCACGCTGTGTTTTGCATTAATCAGGAACACATGGCGGTTACCTGAACCCTGGCCACAAACTTCTCGGCGCCACGTGGGTGGCAGAGCATCGACAACAACACCTCGTAGCTCTGCAAAACAACAGTAGAGCGTGCCGCTTTGCATGCGCACACACGCGCAAGTGTGTGTGTGCGAGCACGTGTGTTTGTGTTTTGGGCCTGTGTTTCCTTCCTCAGCGGTGTTGCCTTACTCTGCTTTTCTTCCATTCAGAACGACAGAGCGCTCTGGACAAGCAACAACAACACCAGCCCATAACTTACACAGGAACAACAGCGGTATTTTCTGAAACATAAAGGATGGAACTTCCACCACCTTCACGCAAGGATGTGTAAAACCCCAAACATGTTTTTGTTTTTTCCACCTTTCGCTGGTTCCTTACCTTCATGAACCTGAATGGCCAGAGTTCTTAAACTTGACCTTATCATTTCTAGTGATCAGGACACAAAACAAGCTTTTTTAATACCTCAGCTCTCAGCTCAACAAGGCTGCTGCAGCTCACAAGGACCTCTAAAGCCCAACTTACAACCTCAAAAATAGGTTCTATTTAATACTGTGGACACTCAAAAAGCTTTAGCACGTGGACACAATTTGTTGTTGAATTCAGTTCATAATTTGGCAGATGCTTTTATCCAAAGCAACTTTTTCACTATCACAGCTGCAGGTGAATATCTTTCCCAAGGACTCTTACTGGTATAATGAGGTTTGTCACGAAAGGTAGGAATTAAAACTCACTCTCCTGCTTTGGAACGCAGTGATGCTATCCACTAAACAACCTCTTATATTAAAGAGTTCTTTAAGAATCCCTAGCGCATAAAAACGTGTTCTGCCATTGTTAGCAGAACCTGTTGTAGGTACTAAGTAGTATATCATGCCGCAACTACTTGGGTATTATACGTGTTTATTTAGGTTAAAGTAAAACATGCACATATTTTCCCACAGCAACTGCAGTTAGAAATTTGGACAGCAATCAACCTGATAATTCTCAGCTTTTGTATCATTAAGCTTTTTTCATACATTTTTCAATACATCACCATAAGTGAGACAAATTCATCACAGGAAGAGCCAACTAGGCTAAAGTACACCCTCCACATGGTGGGGTTAGTTCTAATACAGTCATACAACTAAAGTACACTTAGATAATATAATGTAAAATCTAAATGTAAATTCAATTTTGAAGTGTGTTATGCATATATTAATTTTAAAAATTGTGCAACAGATGTAATGTACAAAGAAAAATCATGTAAAAATTGTAAAAAAGGAAAATATTTGTGGTAGTAATATTCGCTCCTCCACTTTGTGATCAGTAAAACATTTGCCACAGTTTTCAATAATAAGTTTTAATCATTTGAAATAATAGTTTGACAGCATGGCTCTGCTACACATGGTCATGCTTCTGCTGCAGGAAAAAGAAAAGAGTCTTAAATGGATTTATGATGTGTGTGAGGTAGTGTTAATTTTGTCACCCATTTTTAATTTTGTCTTAGTCTTATTCTTGTGACGAAATGTGCTTTTTAGTCTTAGTCATATTTAGTCATTGAAATATCATTTTTGTCAGTCAAGTTTTAGT
>JBBMFX010071465.1:0-10535 GCA_037832545.1 Rhabdalestes septentrionalis
ATGACAACATTTGCAGATTGCTTTGGACACTATGCTCCACTCACCATGACTGCAGTGGGCTCTTGTGCTGCCCTTCTGCATCCAGCGCTCTGCTGTTCAGCCTGCAGCGGCCTCCTATCTCCCCTTTCTGCAGGAAATCCTCTTTATACCTTCAGAAAGAGAAACAAAAAGTAACAAATAAATAGGCAAAAGGTTAATACATTTTAACACTCAGTCACCACTAATGCAGTTACTGGCATTATTGGAGCTGGATTAATAAGAGGCAGTGAAACATCACATGTTGAGATCAAATTGACTAATTGGGATGGGCTAGTATCTAGCAGGAAGTCTCTAATTTCCCCCAAATCCCAAAGATAATATGGATGGAAATGTCGTATGACAGATGGTGCTATAATATTAGTGTGAGGTGCACTAGAGGCTCTGCCGATAAAACCTACACACACACTGCAGATTTCGTACTTGATGAAGAATCATAGAACTAAATGTTAGCTTAAACATACCATTAGTAATGTGCCATGCCAATAAGAAAATTGTGTTGAACAAAACTGGAACAAAGCTATTTTTAAACCGGAAATGCATTAAAGAAATTTCCTCTGCTGTTCACAGATTTATTTTCCACTTGGACTATGGTTTAGTGTCTCTGACCTCTCGTGACCTCGGCGGGGTTTCCGTAGGTCCAGGTAGAGGTTGGTGGCTCTACAGAAACGCATGTGGCTTGTGCACTTCAGGGAAGATTCACTCTATTGGAGAAAAACAATCAATCAGTCAGTTACTTTCCAAACAGTCTTGCAGTTTCAGCACAGCTCAGACACATGACGGAAATTCCACAACACATGACATCGCAGTGCAATATGAAGAGAAGAGGAGAAAAGATGAGAGAGATGTTTAAAAAAGAGACAAATGAGGTGAAAAGATGTTAAGAGAACATTTTGATAACAGATCTTTTATGAAGAACAGAAGAAAACAAAAAAGAAAGAAAAGAACAGTGAATAAAAAGAACAGAAGAGATGGGAGAAAACTAGAGGTCGACCGATATGGGTTTTTCAGTAGCCGATGCCGATGCCGATATTTTAGAGTCAGGGTCAGCCGTTTGCCGATATTTGCTGGCGATATTTTTTTGCTTAATAATTGAACGTTTCCCCCTCTATTGGAGGTAAAATATCACCCTAATAACACAAAGATAGATACACAAAATTTCTCAACTAGCCATTTATTGAATAATGGCTTAAATATAAATATAAACTTAAAAAAACCTTAAAAATAACAATACAATTAAACAATAGTTTAAACTTGTAAACGATAAACACAGCAGCATCAAAATCTTTTGGTCCAATTCTTGAGGTAAGGAACATTTTTAAACATTCCTTTTTTTATTATGTGCAATTTCAATCCCACTTCCAGTCCCCGAGTCTTTCTCCTCCCACTAATCCCTGACTGAAAGTTGTTAGTACTCCCAGTTTAAGAGCTGCAGGTTGTTGTGCTGGAAACACAAACGTTCTGCATTCTCTCCTGTGAGCCGACTCCTCTTCTTGTCCTAGATCATTCCAATCTCACTCTCTCACTGGGAACAGAGGCTGGGGTCCAGCACAAGCAGCATGGGCCACGTGTTCCACAGCAACAATAATACTGGGCTGCCCGCAGAGGTGCCTGGCTGTAAATCGGCGTAGTGCACTTGGAAATTCGGCCGATGCCGATACATTAAAACATGCCAAATATCGGCCAGCCAATATATCGGTCGACCTCTAGAGAAAACATTTACAGAAAAGAAGAGAAGTTTATAGAGGAGAAGACATAGTTTGAGAAGAGATGGATCAAGGGAAGAAATGGATCAAGGAAAGTGAAGAGATGTACTCACAGGATTTGAAGGCTTGCACAGAGTCTTCATCTCACTCAGTCTCTCTTTCACGTAGCCGAAGTCTGCCTGTTTCCAGAAGAGCTCCTGAGCCGCCTGCACTGAACTGGCCCTGAAAAACACACAGGCCGACATCAGCGTTTCAACTGTGAAGTGAGACATAAAGGACCATAAGACCATAATAAAATTGTTTTCCTAAGGGATCTGCTCATAACTATCCAATAACGTCGTTTTCCCTTTTCAACAACCAAGCTGTTAATAATACCTTTAATAAAACATTTGTCTTTGTTACTTGTGTCCTCATCTGTGTCTCTGTTTACTGCATGTTGCTCCTAGTTTAGTTAAGTGCTTAAGTGATCATTCAGGCCTTTCCCAATACGCATATTTGCCCCATATTGGACAGATCTTGATACAGAGCATCAGATTGGCACAAACCAACAAAAAACTTTTGAAGTGTAATGTGTCCGTTTTTGTTAACATAATACAGCACACAGTGTGAACAGAGTGAAAGTCTTTCATTTAACCCATTCATCAAGTGAAGCAATGGGCAGCCAGCAACACAGCGCCCAAGGAGCAATGTGTGGAAACGGTCTCTTGCTCAAGAGTACCACAGTGGTGCCACCGGCATTCCTAGGATTCAAACCCTCAACCTTCAGATTGCAGGGGCAACTCCCTAACCACTAGGCCAGCAGTACTGTGAGGTTATATCTTTGCCACATCACGTTATATTATGATGTTAGATTTTTGCCAGATCACCCATGTGCCCCTATGACTAAATTTTGTCTCTTTCTCTAATGTGTCAACAGCTCTAATACAAGTCTTACCACCCTGAGTCCACGCTGGTGCAGACGGGGTAGCTGAACCTGTTCTCTGGGGGGCAGGTCTTTTCATAACCCCAACACGCCTCCCTCTGTGATAGAGCATCCTACCACACACAAACACACACACACAAATAAGCAAAAATTTAGCAGTGGAGAAGTAAAAAAACTGCACGTCTCATTCATTTCATCTAACTTTAAACTTATTTTAACTTAAGTTTTCCTGCAACTTTTTCACACCTGAGTGCAAATACTTTGATTTTTATTCGATTATATTCCTGCCCCTCTACATATGGCACCCAAACATTCATCTAAAGGAGAATTCCACAGATTTTTCGTTGAAATGTAAACCAGTTCATTCGGTGAAGAATCCCTTTATAGAATCTTCATGCATGATCGCAAAATAAATCCTAAATCTTTAAAAAGTATGTTTTTTTTGTGCTCCTCCAACAGAAACAAAGGCCAGAATTTTCCTATTAGGCAGTGTATTCACAACCATTTCATGAAAGAACTTTCTGTGAGGGAGCAAATACAGACAAGACACTCTACAGACGTCTGGCTCCATTCACCACCACCAGGGAGGTGTTCAATAAAAAGTAGTAAATAAAAAGTGTTTATCTTGTAATTTCTTGACAATATAACTGGAATATTGAAAAACATTACTGGTAGAATTTAAATAAAATATGCTGGTGTACTGTGACACAAATAAGGTAATTAAATTACGATTTGAGCAGAATTTTTCACATTACTGGGCATGCAACATCATGCAATATATCTTTGTTGGCTAACCAAGCAGAAACGTTTCATTCAGGACAGAGCCTCAAGGTTCTTTTAGACTGAATTTCCACTTCATCTGACCCTCAGGTAAATCCAGAAAACCCAGTTTGAATACTCCTTACTCAGCAAAAGTTCCAACAGACACAAACACACTGGTACACTGACTTGTGCAATCCTGTATCTCAGTAAATCTACACCTAAACCTGAACCTCACCCCAGTCTTAACTTCATTAACCGAAAGGCAATCAGTCTGTTTACTGCAAAAGTTGCATTTATAGGAGGACCAAGAAAATATGTCACCGCTTCTTCAAATTATCCATCACTCCTCTCAATATGAAGATGTTTCGTCCTCACAAAGAGATCAATACACGTGCACACACACAGACACACACAGGTCTTACTTTAAATGGGCAGAGCGGGTCCTCTTTGCAGACCTTAGCCACGCGCTGGTTGTTGTGGAGGAAATAGGGAAGGTGAAGCGCGGGCAGGGACACAGCGCTGTAGTTCAGAAGAGGCTGCAGCTGCTGACCGGAGAGCACAGAGCGAACAAACACCAAACACACGGTCAACAACACAGCCAACAGCGGCATAGTCCACCAACCAGCCTGGGGGAGAGAGACAGCAGTCTACACAGAGAGAGAGACAAAGACACAGAGAGGGAGAGAGAGGGAGGGAGCCAGAAAGAGAGAGAATGAGAAAAGGAGAACAAGTAAAAGAAAGAGAAATAACAGAGAAAGGGAGAAAGAAAGAGTGATGGAACGAACTATAGAAACAGAAATAAAAAAAGAGATAGAAGGAAGGTTCTCAAGAGAGTGAATTAGAGAAAAAGAAAGATCATGATAAAGACAGACAACGAGATAAAGAGTGAAATAATGAAAAAGAGAGAGATAAGGGAAAGGCAGTCATAAGAAATAACGGAGTCAAGAAAGACAAAGATGGAGAGAAAAGATAGCAAAAGAAATAAAAAAACGAAAAAGAGACATGGGAAGTGTTTGAGAGAGGGAATGAAAGAAAGAGAGATAAAGAGAAAGTTGAGGGAGCCAATTAGAAAAGTGAAAGACAAAAAGATAGAAAAGTGAAGAGAAAAGAGATAAAAAAGAAACAGACAGAATGTAAGAGGGAAAGAGAGTTTTTAGTTAGTGTTCCAGATGATTTTGTCTGTATTTAGAGCGAATGGTGCTGTATTTTAATCTCCCACCTCTTGGAATCCCCCAAATTCTCCTCTGAACTATAAAACAGTAAAAAAAATCGATGTGTCCTCCCGTTCTCACACAGATCAGATCAGGCCAGGGAGCAACAGAACAGGAGGAACAGAGTGAAGGACTGGACAGATCAGAAACACTGAGAAGAGACAGAACAGAGTGAAAATGAAATGTGAACAGGCTCCAGATAAACAAAAAGCAGATCAGAAACAGAGGAGGAGAACATGAGCACGTCAGAGAGAGTGAAGACAGGTCCAGTCAGGGTCGGACTCCTCGGAGACGCACCGTGGGAACCTGCGTCTGAAACGACGGAGCTCCGAGCAGGAAATATTAGTGACCTTTTTCCTACCATTGTTTGAGCATTCGGGGCAGGAATATGGGAAATTAACGTCAAAGCAAGCTCAAGTCGGGGGGGCTGTCTACACATACGGCACTATGGGGCACAATATGTTATGGGATTTAGTATTATATTGTAATTAATGAGCAATAAATCAATATAATGATTCAAATCCCAAATAAAATGTATGCTCACTTGAAACCATTGCATGAATTTGCATATTTTAAAGGAACAGCTCTCTCTCACAGTACAAAACAGAACCTGAGAAATGAATAGACATGAGCGGCCACAGTAGATTTATATGCAAAAGCTTGAATGTCCCCAATTAACCGACTTGGCCAAATAAAATCAACCCCTCTATGGGCAACGCACTCAAATGGGGCAATTTTCGTCATACAAACTCCACAAGTTTTGGTTGGTAAACACATTCGTTGCTGAAACAGACCAGCAAGCAAATAAATAAATAAATGTTTTTAAAAATTAGGTTCCCCTCATTTATTAAAGACATGCACTGTGCATCCACAATTGTTTGGCAAAAAGATGTGAACTATATCACTCGGGCCAGTAGAACAGCAACTGCAGTAGAATCATTTTTAATTAGTGAATAGATATTCTGCACAATTAAACAATGCAGTACACAAACAGCGGTGAACAGAACTTGATATCTAGTGAGAGTTTAATGCCTGCAAAGCAAAATCAATTACATATGCATGTATTATAAATGCTTCATGTGAAATTAGAATATTTCATCACGTATTTGAAAAGATTTTCTCCTAAAATGCATTTTTAGCATCCGTTTGAGGCTGAGGGGTCCATGAGGCAAAAACAGCCCCCCTTTTTTCTGCTTTGCCAGGATCTTACCATCTCAAGAATAACATACAAACACTCAGAAATGATGGGCAAACTGGATTGAATTTTTTTTTAAAGCAATATAAAGATATATAGAAGGCTTTATAAAAAGGTCTGTAAACTTTTCTACAATTAACCACTTCACACAAAATTCATTCTGACTGGCTACAAATCTTGCTGAGCGAATCTTTCCAAAATGTTTAAATACTGGTCGATTTGTACTGCAGCTCAGTCACTAACATGAACACTGACCTATGGAAGACAGAAAATGAGACTGGATTTATATGGAAAATGTAAAATAAATGTGATGTGACTGGGATTTAAACAACACTGGATTACACAATGGTTCACAGCTCATCTCTCAAATGTATATAATCCTTATTAGATTATTACCAAGGCTTAGAGAATGGTTGTCAAACTCCTATCCTGAAGGGGCCGGTGTCCAGCATGTTTTGCTGATTTCCCTGTTCAGAAACACCTGGCATACCTTGCAAGTTTGTTGTCAGGTTTATTGAATGTGTTTGAGTAGGATAACTGTGCAGACTATATAGAGAAAAGTATTGGGACGCCTAACCATTACACATACAGGGACTTTAATGAAATTGCATTCATAGACTTTTACATGAAGTCGATTCCCCTCGCAACTATAACAGCTTCCACTTTTCTTGGAAGGCTTTCCACAACATTTTGTTTTTTCTATGGGAATTTGTGCTCATTCATTCTGTACAGCATTTATGAGGTCAGACACTGATGCTGGACGAGAAGACCTGGTTCACAATCTCTGTTCCAATTCATCCCAAAGGTGTTGGGTGGGGTTGCGGCCAGACCAGTCAATTTCTTCCCCGTCGAACACATCCTTCCAAGTCTTTACGGAATAGAAAAGGTTCTTCTTCAAACTGTGTCCACAAAATTGGAAGCATGGTATTGTGCAAAATGTACTGCTCTACTACAGCATTGAAACTGCCCTTCGCTGGAAGAGGGGCGCACAATTCAATTATTAAGAGGTGTGTCACACACTTTTGTCCATTTAGAATAGTCCTACTTAATGTCTCAGGTTCAACGCCTTTCTGTTGGCGATACAGTTGACTATTTGTGTGGATTAGAGTTAAATTGAAGACATGTCTAGTGTGCTATGTAGGGAGCAAAGATACAACTGAAACAGATCCCATGAAGCATCAATTCACTCCAAACTTGTGGCCAGAAAAGAACAAAACACAAAACCGCAACATGGAAGAGCTTAGAGAGTAAAAGGCACACATGATTAAACGAAGATAAAAGCTGTGAAGGTTAAGCAGAGCAGACAGGTCGGAAGAAGTTCAGAAGGGTGGAAAACTCTTCTGCAGCTGTGCAGACTCTTAAGTCTGTCAGCATTAACAGCACTTACGTTAACATCCCACACAAATCCACCAACTAGCATTTCATTTAAATGCTCTTGTGCAGAAATCAGGGGTCTGTACAAGCATTAAAGGATGCTGAACGTTAGAAGTGATGGAAATATTCAAAATATAGAAGTTACAGCCAAGACACAAATCAAAACTTACCTCTTCTATCAAACTAAAGTGGAGTGGGGGACTCAGGCGCCATAATACCGGAAACCTACAGCCGGCATGCGATTCAACTATTAGCCACTAGAGGACGCTTGAAACACTCATTGTTTACAATGGGCACCTTCTAAATACATGCCAACTCCCTCTATAGTGCACTAGACCAGTTCACGCCGCGATGGATTTTACAAGTTCAAAACGGCACTAAATATACAACGGACCTCTGCATGTATCCCAAATACCTCTCTTAGATCATTTCTGCATTATTTGAAAGGTAAAGCTGTAATTTCGAAGCATTTAATTTGCACTACTTAGGGAGAAAATAGCCATCTGAGATACATCCAATTCCGTAAAAGAATACAATGGTGCGAAAAGACAAGAAGTCAGTTACAGGAAAATAACCAGCATTAACATGTATTCACCATGGAGTGTGTGTACTTTTATGCATAGAAAACGGCCATTGCACATGACTGTATACACCATACTTAACTATTAATCTTTTAACTGTATAAAATCTAACACTGCCCCCTCCCACATCCTGGGTCAAGTGAGCACTAGACAAGACCATCCCAGAATGGCTTAAACAAACACATAAACACTAAATATGCAACTGGCCTATGGATATATTCCAAATGTATCTCATATATTTAATGCCCAGTTGCTATTGAAGTGCCTATGAAGTGCACTAAATAGGGAGCAGGGAGTCATTTCAGCCACAGCCAATGACCCAAATGCAAATTAGGTTAAAAAAAGGCAAGGAATCAATTACAATACTCTATTTCTCATTTTATTTACACATTTACACAAAAAACGCAGATGGAAGGTTGTCCGTGATGACAGACGCTGTGAAATAATAAAAAAAATGTAGAAGTTTGCAATGCCAAGTTCAGTCTGGTCCAGTTGAAAAGAGGGAGTAGCAGAAACATATTTAAAGAATCTACTTCTTAACCACATGTACTCAATCAGCAAAGGAACTTAATATCTTGACTGATGGATTACGTTGGGAGCAAAGGGAGCATCATTAGTTTTTTGTGAAATATTCCTTTAAGGAAGTTTTCATTAGGATGAACAAAGTGAGCCAGAAAGTCGTCTGGCTAAGCCACAAATCCTGCTTTTTTTATTGCATTGAAGTGAATAACGTAGGGCTGTTCAAAAATCCAGTTCCCGTAACTGCTGGATTCAGCACGAAAAATAGTAGTTTAATAGTGTAGTGCAACTGCCAACGTCTACTTGATTTGACAAGTACGCCCATTTAAGGGTTTGGTTCCCTTTAGGGGAATATTACTGAGAAATTTGCTTTGTGTGCAGGCTAGAAGAGGGAAGATTAAAAAAAAAAAAAACAGCACAAAAGGTTGCATTTTGTGCAGAAAGTCGCTGGAAGTCCGTAATGTTGTTCATGACTGCCCTTGATTGTATGAGCAGTAATGACAGAATGAGAACAGTGAGATACATATGCTTCTTTTTTCCCGAAGAATGTAAATGCAATCATTAAATATATTAAGATACAAGGGGAAGGACATCTCTCTCCTAAATGTGCAAATTCTTGGGTTATGCGAGTCACTTACCGAGCCCAGCCCCACACTAATGACTGTTCGTCTTCATTAAATCTAACAATTATCTTATGAGGAAAATCACACTGAAAGTGTCAGATTCAACAACCCCAAATGAATCACCTCTTAAATACCTACAGAGTAGTAAATGCCTGATCGTGAACACACACAAGCACAAAAGAAAAAAATAGATGTGTATTGGTGGAGGGACGATGAGCCTCTTTTACGTCACAAAGCTTCTGCTCTCGACCCTCGATTGCAAGTTTTCCTTCTACAGTAAACGCACTTGCAGCCCTGGCATCCGTCGGCACAACAGCTTGGGTGTGAATGTGAGAGAACGAGTGCGAGAGTTTATTTCTGGTTTTTGAGCAGCTCATCAATCTGGGTCTTGTACATGTTTTTGACGTCCTGCAGGTCGAGCCTGAGCTCCTCGGCCTCCTCCGCTTTCTCTCCGTACATCTGCAGGATGGTGTTGTGTCTCTGTTCCAGGTCCTGAGGACAGACAGACAGACACACATTCTATTTAGTGGTCACATGATTAACAAAATTAATGTAATTAATTACAAGCGTTCTGAGTAGTTCATCTAAATTAATTGCGCGCACACACATTTGCATTCAAATATTTACACATTTTCATGAATTCTGGCATATGAGTGAATGATTAATCAACATTACAGCCTTGCAACGTCTCTTTTATTTAATAACTGTTTTTGCATTGTGCATGTGCAGTAACGTCACTGCCTAATATTATAGTTCTGGTGTCTAGCACACTACGCATCTCAAAATAATCTTGGCAACAAAGACCATTTTGGCGGGTAGACGTGCTGTTTTGGTGCTGCCTCGGACCCCCGCTTCACGCCTAAACCCTTTGTGTTGAGCTAATGTTAGACATGATTTACTGCAAAAATTCTACTAAAATTCCTTGTTGCATGAATTGCAGAGAACGACACTCCTATCAACCATTTGTCAATTTTTAAACATCAACCTTCCACTCACTCGTCTGCATACTTCATTCTACAGAGCAGCTGTGACCAGAACCGGACCAGGTTAAAGTCACATTGTGCAATTAATCAGAGTTAATCAGAGCATTTTTTTTTTCAGCGCTTAATTGATCAAAATGAATGTGTTAATTCGACACCCCTAATTCTATTACTATAATAAGGAGGACCAATGGTAAGATTACACTACCATTTAAGAGTTCATTTTACTTGACTAATATCTTTTGTTATATATTCAGCAAAACAGGGTTGAACAGTGTATTTTATATATTGTACATTGTAAACATTATGTATGTATCTATAATATATACAATATATATAGCATACACATAATATATATTATACCTATTATATGTATATCATCTCCTCCCCAAATATCACAAAACCTTGGTATTAAATGGTGTGCTTATGAACTCCTTCAAAAATTCTCTACAGAGAGCAAATATACTTAAAAGTGTATCTTTTTCGAGAATCTGATCATTTTCCTAACATAACCAGCAGTTATGCATAAACACCTGCTCACCACAGAGAGTATATACAGTGGGGCAAAAAAGTATTTAGTCAGTCACCAATTGTGCAAGTTCTCCCACTTAAAAAGATGAGAGAGG
>JBBMFX010071475.1:0-10535 GCA_037832545.1 Rhabdalestes septentrionalis
GCGCACTTTGACATTTGATGCTAATCACAACTTGGCTGAACTGTACAGCACTACATCGGCTATGCTATGCTAGCTAGTTTAGACTGCAAAGAGTTGCTATGATAATTCTGACATTTACAAAGAATAGATTAATTCAAATGATTCATAATTGTTTCATAGTGATTAAGTTCAAGAATGCTTAGATCTCAATTTTTTTGTGTAAATTAATTGTAATGCAACTATGTATGTGTTTCCTGCAAATTGTTCAAATTTTCTTCAGTTTAGGGAAATTGTGGTCATGTCCAATATGGATATCCACCTCTTCCTTATTTCTGACTGAAGGTACAATCAGAATCAGAGTCACAATCAGAAAACTATACTGATCCTGGAGGAAAATTCTGATGTAAAAACTGGACAGACACACAGAGAGACAGAGACTGGAACACAATAAAATATAAAACATAAATAAATCCAATAAAACTCTGCAGAAAATACAAACTACACTGTGTTACATACCCAAAAATGGGATATAAATTAGATTATTTATATTTAAGTGAATTATTAGTAACAGATTAGGAATTATATTGACATAAGTAGTGATATTTCACATGGTAAGAATGTTGCACATAATGATAAGACATTGCACATAATGATACATGTTTTAGCACCCAACACTTGGGGTTTTACACCTCACCCATTTAAAAAACCCTCTTTTTTAAATAATGGGGCTGCACAGTGGGGGTGGGGGCTGGTGTCATGTGAAAGTAGTGTTTAGTTATAGCTTAAAACTAGCATGCATGTTGAATGTGGAGTTGTTAAAATGTAATTGATAAATGACAATTGATTGTTTCAGTAGTGTTTTATATTGGCATGTTAAGAGCATCTGAAAAATGCATTTACTTAATCTCAAATCCACATTTGATTTGGAAAATTCATATCACTGTCATCACTTGAATGTGTGATGCAGTTTTATTGAGATGTTATCGCAACTGCAAACACGCACAGGCACACACACGCTCATTCCTTCATGCTTTTTCTTCATTTTCTCTTTGACTGATTAGGAGCAAAGTTCCCGATTAAGTGGACGGCCCCTGAGGCTATTAATTTTGGCACTTTCAGCATCAAGTCAGATGTCTGGTCCTTTGGTGTTCTCCTTACAGAAATAGTGACGTATGGAAGAGTACCATATCCAGGTAACATGGGGGTGCACAATAATATATAATAATGAATATCAACAATGGCAATATATTTTATAAACTTTTTTAACCCAATAAGGAAAACAGGAATATATGATACACTGCAGAAAAATCTGTGTGAAACTATGTCACTAGATGTTAGCAAGGGAAGCATAGGAGTATTGTATTGCTGTTATTCACTAGGCTGCATTATTTCTAAAGTGAGTCTTAATGAGCAGAGATCATACACCTACTAGAGGCTGACAAATTTATAAAAAAAATTGAAATCTTTGGCCTTTGGAAAGCTTGTAGCCATGGGGACTACAAGCATAGAGAATGTAGTGTGGTTTGGTACAGCATATGAAATCTTTAAAGAAAAAACAACAAAAAATAACTAACTTTGTATGAACAACAGTCCGTCATGCTAATTTCAATGCCATCTTTTGTACTTCGTACAAGAATTGAGAACCTGTTGACTTTCTCAACACATTTTTCAGTGGAGCCTTTGGTTTCTATCGATTTTCAGCTTCACTGCATTGGCTGCTATATATAAGCCTGAACAGGATCTGCTCATACATGCCATTTTACAAAAGTACCTGTGATTTTTAACAGGCATGACAAATCCGGAGGTGATCCGTAACCTGGATAAGATGTACAGGATGCCATGTCCGGATGACTGCCCTGAGGAGTTGTATGATATTATGGTCTCATGCTGGAGAGAGAAGCCAGAAGAAAGACCCACATTCGAATACCTGCAGGACACACTTAATGACTTCTACATTGCTACTGAGGGCCAGTATGAGATGCATCCTTAGGCTTCCTGAACTTCCTGAAGAGGCAAATACACAAAAGGCATAAACGGTATTGCAGGAAATAATTGCTTGCAAAATAAAATGATACGTGAATGCAGCACTTGGATGAAAATGGGATAAACATTCCCTGTAAGTGGACCAATCCATGGATTTTATGGCTACATTCCAACAAACTGCATTTCATCCTTGATTTCCTATGGAGAATCACTGACCACTTTGGATGACTGTATTTCATGGTGACCTACAGTTGATGTAATATCTGGTAGGTGTAACTGGTTTTTTAAAGCGCTACCTAGCATACACATTGCATGTTTGGCAATGTACACCATAAATCATTAGAAGAACCGTTGCAGCACTTGTTCTATCACATAGCAACACTTTGTTTAATTAAACCCATTATATTTCCACCATGCAATTTTTTTTATCAGATGGTTTATATCACGTCAAATTAGTGTTTGCACCTTTTTTTACTGCTGGTTGCTCATTAAGTTGTTTGACGCATCAACCTTTTCCTATTTGTTCATGAAGTGCTGTAGCTAAATTGACTCAGGTCTTTACCATTGGGCTGGTTTAGCTGTGTTCATTCCCTATTTGGTGTATCTGGAAAGCGCAGTTTTTGTCACCGTTCAGAATAGGACTGGCTCACCTTCATGAATAACCCAACTGCATGACCAGTCAGAGATTTGCCTTTTTCTCCTTCAACTCTGGCAAGATTAAAGGAACACACAACACTGACGCTTATGCAAGGTTAAAAAGTGAGGTGTAAAAATCTTCTTCTTTTTTAAAATCTTTTTTATAACTGAATCCTGAGATATTGTACATTTCCTAACCTCCAAGCCATTTGTTAAGTGTATTGTTGAGTGTATTGTTATTTCTTTATGAATAAAAAGCACTGATTTCCACATATGTAAAAAATATTTTAATATATTTAAAAAATATTTAAAAATGAGCCCAAAAAAAGGAGCACTTATGCCTGGTTCAAGAGAAATACAACCAAAAGGATCAAATGTATGTAACTGACATGTATTGTACATTAACAATTTTCACAAACACTAGGCATTTATTCAGTATGGACACTCCTACTGCAGGAAAAGCTTATAGGTAAATGTAAAAGAAGAAGTCTTTAAAATGATGTTTGACCAAAATGAAAATGTCTAGCACAGTTAACGTGTCATTATTGTCAATTTTTCCTCCTTGTGGAAGCCCAGTATTACTTGTGATTAGCATCAAATAGGTGGTTCAATCGGCACTTCATTAAATTTCAATATGTAATGTGATGTCTGGAGTCACTGAGGAGAGCCAATTTAGTTTAAAAAATATCAAACAAAACAAATCTTACTAATTTTTACTACTATCTTATTTGTTTGCATTCTAATGTTCCAATTGCTTTTTCTGGCATAAAAATAAATGGCTTTAAACATTTTTACAAAGGTGCCTAAGACTTTTGAAAAGTACTTTATCTTTAAAGAAAAATGTTTGTGGTTGAGATGTGTATAGATAAACCTTCTGAAGCTTGAAGAACCTCCACATAATGTAAAAATCCCTTACAACCTTCATTATTTCGAGTGTATGCCTGGAGGAGACATTGTGGATTTTGGAAGAGGGTTATGCCAGTCTTAGACTTTGTGTAGTTATGAGGGCAGGAAGAAGTGTAGGTCAAATTAGTGTTCAGGGCACACCTACCGCACCCCTTTCTCTTCCCCATGAGGCTGAAACAAGCTTGCAGATAAGTGAGCGAAAAAGACACCAACACCCTAGAGCCGGTCCTGAGGTTTCCTGCTCAGCTGAAACAGGAAGCAGTGAGTAAGCATTCTTCTCATACCATTGCTAGAGAACACACTTACTCACCAGCGATAAGAGGGGCCTGGCTTGGAATTACAAACAGTCATGGATGCCTTTACTTTACTTAACCTTTTGGGGAAAGAACTTCAGGTGTATACTTAAGAGAATGCACTCAAGATTGTGTTTGCTGAACTCACAAGGCTGAGACACCTGCCCTGTGTCGTAGTGATGCTTGGGGGATTTGAGCTCCTCCTTGACAAAATGTTCCTATACATACAGTTTTGAATCCACTCTTCAAAGCTTACTATGAGTATGGTTTGAAGCATCTGTGAAGCAGCCAGGCTAATGGTCAGTTCTGAAGAATTATTTAACCTGTTTGCATTCCACTCTCATACTTGTTAATGATATTACTACCTTTGCAAGCACTGACCAGCTCTTTCTGACTAAAGGAAGATTAGAAGAGCTACAGATAAATGCAACATCATGTTAGTGTGCGTGTGTGAGTGCACTAATTTATTTCTGTGCAGTGTGCATGTGTGTGCGTTCCACGATGTTCTGCCGGATAAGATGAAGAGAGGGAAGAAGGGGCTCAGTGAGTTTACAGCAAGTGCCAGATCCATGATTTCGGACCTGATATACGCGGAATATTCCCAGAGCTGATTATTTTAATGCGTCCTCACACGTTGCTTATCTCAATTATAATGATTGCAGGGAAGCATCTTCTTTGAAATATATACAATGACCATTGCTTTGATTTAAGCATCCGGGTGATCTTCTCCCTAGCAGCTCAAGAAACTCTTTCATTTGCATTGCGTTTCTTCCAGGCTGAAGGATCCATTATTCAGCATCTGAGGAAATGCATGTGGAGGCAGAATTTTCACAGACAATCTCAAAAGCCCTTAATCCCTAAAGGCCTGTTTGTGGCACCATACAACACTTTCTCACTTTCATAACTGGAAACTGTATTACTTTCATGGTACTAATCAAATAATTAATCCTCTGCAGGGAAAAATGGTTGAGTTATTTTTTGAGGGTCCATCAAATGGGCTGTTTTCTTCAGAATATTTTGCCTTATTTTTGGGTCTTCAGACCTCTTCATAGTGCTGTTTTTTTCTTTTTTCCCTAACTTTTGACTGTTAAAGCACAATTGGTTGTCAGGACTTGGCGTGAGAGGTGAGAGCCTTTTCTGGTCAAAGTACTCTCAAATGTCTAAATATTAAAGTTTAATGGTGTCTGTATTTTTCAACTCAGTGCTTTGTTTCATTGTAACAGGTTTCAAATCCATAAATATCCTGGATAACTCTGATCTTTGTTCATTGACACATATCATTAGGTTGAAAGGCCTTCTCAGTCTCCTTATTGTTTCTTGATTGATTGCTTGTCTGCTTAAACCATTTTTAAATAATAATTCCAAGTAGGTAAAAGCTGTACAGAACTTCTACAAATGTACTAGATGATACGTTTAATGGTCCATTATGTTGTCATAACCTTTATTTAAATAGGTCCGGCTGAGCTCCCATCTTTTCTCTTTATTCTTAAATGTTTCTTACAAGGGCCTACTGGGCTTTCTATAATAAGTACTTTCTATAGTAAGTTCACAGTTTACCTCAGTTCAGCTCAGAAATGTTTATACATCCTGTCTTTAGTCATCTTCCTCCAGTCCTGCTTCTCTTAAATGTTGAGCTGAATAAGTAAGGTGTTAGTGTGGAATCGATTTTTTGTCATGACTGTAGCTCAGTGTAGAGGCTTGTTATTAGAACAATGAGATATGCAGACATATCTTTATTTATATAGTCTTCTCAGGATATTCCATAATTTAACATGGTTGACAGAGTCAAAGGTTTCGCTGTATTCAAGGAAACACTTATTGACTTCATTCATGAATTCTTAAACCTTTTAAATTATTCAGCATTTGTTAGCAATTATTTCTCTTGTTTCTCATTCGCACATCTGACAGACCTCTTTCAATGCCTGAATTCAATAATTTCATGCATAATTTGACTCTCTCTTTTCCTCTTTCTTTGGTATTGGGGTATAAACCATCCTCTAACAGTCTCATGCCTGCTTAGCTGTTGTTCAGATTGGTTGACATTATTTGATCAAAAATTCAATTAAATATTTTTAAAATATAAATTCAAATGTATTCTAAATAGTACAAGGAAAAGGTTCTACAACAATAGCTGAAACTTTTTTGGTGCTCTGTAGTTTTTCTAAAGAAACATCATAGATAAGAACCATTGAAACCTAAAATAACCATTTGTGAATTTAAAAAATAAATGAACAAATGCATCATTTAATGTAAATTTCTATGAGTATAATATGAAACACTCTGGTTCTGATCACCACAATTCTAATTCCAAGTTCTAAAATGAAGCATTTCAGCATTTCACATCAAACAACTTTGGGTGTATCTTAATCATTGAGTTACTCAGATTTGTTTTACTTTAAAAATACTTTAAATTGAATAATACCACTGAAGGGGGTGCAGTCTTTAACATAAATTCCTGTTTTGTTACTCATTTACATTGACAGGATTTAGCAGATGTTTTTTATCCAAAGCGATTTCCATTTCCTAACTGTAGGGGGCAGTCTACCTAGAGCTACTTTAGGTTAAGGGTCTTGCTCAGGAACCCAGTGGTGGTGCCTGTTGTCCAGAGGCAAGAATTCTACACACTAGGCCACCACAACCTCAGTTTCTGTCTATTTTCATATCAAAGATGCTAATAGCTGGGATTAACGTCAGAAATTTTGAGAGTATATGTTCCAACTGATATGTCCCCAACCCCCGGGCCGCGGACATACAAAATTTCCATTTTATTTACGATCAGAGCCTAAAATATGTTTTATTTTTAAAATGACCGGATATCCTTTGTCTATGTCTCACTCTTGACACGTCAAAAATAGTCCCACAAAATAGTAAGATGGATAAAAACGAATCACCCCCCAGTCTGCGGTCAAATTGTCATGCATTGACCGGTCCGCGGTGATAAAATGTTGGGGACCACTATTCTAACCGACTCTCTAAGGACTTCTGAAATATTTCGTGCTGCTAGACACTTTTATGGTGCATTATAATATACATAAATAAATGTATTCATAACCATTTAATGTAACTTTCTGTTATGGAGTGTATGGTGAAACACTTCAGATATCTAGCTTGTATTACCATAAATCTGATTTATTTGTAATTTCAGCATTACACACCAAATTATTCTGAATAATTCTGTCATATACTTATCACTGAGTTGCAGATTTATTCAGGGGGATGTTTTGAAAATCCCTCATTTCCATGTCAAAGATGCATGTAGTAGCTAAGCAGGTTGTATTGTCAGAAAGTTTGAGAGTAAATATTTAAGCTTACACACTATGGACTCAAATGCTGAATGTTTAAGGTGCATAATCTATTGACTCTGCACCCAATAGTGCTAGCTAAATAACACAAATATAAATATATATATAGTCAGAAAAAAAGCATACTTCCTCTTGGCATAATATTCTAGGAAGAGAATGTTGTAGTCAATACTGGATATGACCAATAGAGGGCAGTACAGCCCAACCCACAAAGATTGAATATGGCTTTAAACTGAAAGCTGGATGTCAGAGCAGGGACTGTTCTACCAATGAAAGCACTTTCAGTTTCCTTTGAAAAGAAAATCTCTAAATTGCTACTTTCAATCGTCATTATATGTTCAAAAAAATATTAAATATACAGAATGTTCCCAGTCATTTGGCCCAGAATATGTAATTTTCAAAAAAGCAGACATTAGTTCAGAGTACACTCTGTTGTCACTAAAAAAACCCTACATGGTGTTCATCTAATGTGTTATCACAATGTGAGTTCTAAGCTTTGAGTTCTGATTTAATGATCATCTAAATATAATGCTTTCCAGTCACTGTGCTACAGTGAATAAGCCATCGGCAAGTCCCTCCCAGAGAGTGGGTCAGACTAACTGGCCATTAGAAAGAGAGAGCTTTGACATGGGGAAAAAGGTCAAGGCATAATCAGCCCTTCATGTCTTCTGCATCCGCCTTCAGAGAAATCACAGCTTTTAGCATAAAAGATGACCCACAACCCTTCCCTTGTGGTTGGAGCCATCCATCTCCCCTAAGCTCCACAAGCTAAAGCGAGTATACATCAGTGCTGCTGCCTCCCATGCATTTTCATTTCAATTCTGCATCCCAGCCCCCTTTTGTACATCCACAAACCACTCATCTTATGATTACCAGATGTCATGGTCTTAATGGATGTTGTTTTTTATACAGGACCCACATAGTTTCTTCAAGGTTTCTTTTGGTGAAAAATCACATTTCTTTTCTTGATCAACAAGACATGTTTGAAGACAAAGCAGGGCTGATATAGACAAAAAAGTCGCAAATTATAGGACTGTGTCAGAAACCATATTGACAGGTCAGAACAACCTTAATGAGCATCTGATTGTGGTTTGAATGGGTTGAGAGAAGATTTGGTGATGTATTTTTATACAAACTATTTGGACCTTTTAGGTGAATGTTGAGTTTTAATCTTCAACCTTGCTTCTGCAGTTCTGACCAAAGACACAAATAATTGCTGATCAGCGTCCAAAACTGTGTAAATGTGATTTTATTCTATATACGATTTTATACTATTCATATTCGGTTGTGTGCAAACAATTGCACTCATAAAGGACATTCATGTCATGGCATGTATTTGGCTTTCAAGGATTTCTGCAGCTCTTCTCTCTGTCTTGCAGAATGACCATTCATATTGAATTGTAAAAATAATCACAAATGTGATGTTACTATCGGGTACTTGAGAGCAACACAGTTCAAGTTATGCATGTATCTTCTTAAATAATTTATTTAGTGGTGCTGAATATTACAAAATGTCTTTTAACATGGTGACATGGTCTCTTGACTTTCTTTTAGTGATCATGACTGGTAGTTTCTCAGTGTGTACATAAAATTCATTTGACAGCATTAACCAACCTGTATGGCAATGGGAAAGAGCTCAATGTCAAAAGTCAGGAATGTCAGTTGGAGCCATGCCCAAGCACCTTCAAGTTATATGATTATCAGTTCTATATCCGTGCAAACAAATTCATTTAATCTGTCATCGCTTTATTACTAAGGCCAAGTAAAAAGGCAAGCAGCCACCTTAAGCTCAGAAGAAATTGATCTAGATGGTCAGAAGTGATCCAGTAATCACCAAGGGACCAGTTTATCATGAAGCTGCAGGAATACCAGTGTCATTGGTTGCAGTCAAGCACATTTGAAAAGGCCATGGGCCAAGAGGCTGCCATGTAAGGGAAAAAAAAGCCCCTGCTCTGAATCTGACACCTTCACGCTTGACTGAAGATTTTGTGATCACATGGTTCAAGAAAAGAGCTTCTGGAGGAAAGTTTTAGGGTCAGATATGACAAAGATGGAGTCATTTTGCTACAATGGCTAAAGGTATGTTTTGAAGGGAAATATTTATTTATTTATTTATTTATTTATTTATTTATTTATTTATTTATTTATTGTAATTTCAAAACAAAGTGAAACACTGAAAAGATAAAATGCAAAATACAAATGAAATAACACCAGCAACAATTGCAGCAGGAGAAAAAGGGACCTGTGCAAGCAATTTTAAAGACAATGCATTTAATACAGACTATAAAACTCTCCTCCAAATTACATTTAAAATATCCTGCAGATTTATTTCTAGCAATTAGCAGCAAAAGATGAAAATAAATTCCTCCAAATGAGCTGGCATCCTTTATATTTGGCCTCTTCTGATAAATAGAAGCTGGAGCCTTTGTTCAGTTTCAGTCATGGCCTGGACAACACATCTGCAGCTCTGCCCTTCACCCTGGAGCTCCACAGAGCTCTCCAAGACTTCATTCAGAGAAACAGTTGAATGGAAGCTGAATGAAGAGCCAAATGTTCAGGCTATTATAGATTCTTCTACAAGTAAAAGCACTTCTGAGCCCCATTACTAGAAATATTATTGTTTTTATGATTGACTCGCACAAATTGACTAATCATAACCAATAAAACGGCAAGCTGCTGTATGACAAATATGAGAAAATATTAAGTCCCTGTTTGTTTTAAAGATTCTATTGGCATGATTCCTTTTTGTGTGAGGGAAAGTCTCATCATTCATTCACGGATACACCTCAGATGATGAGTATATCTATGCATCTATGTATATATGTATGTATGTATGTACGTATGTATGTATGGATGTATGTATGTATCTGTCTGTCTGTCTATCTATCTATCATTCTGTTTTTGGAAGGGCCTGCTCTGACTCCACTATCACATCTACCCCCTTCCATACCCCCACACCCCCCAATTTACACACACACACACCCCACTTTCACTCTCTGGGTTGCCGTCACCATGGAGAGCTTGAGATGAATGTCTAATGGGACTGAAAAAAATGGTGCTTGAGAAAGCCTGAATTCATTATTCTTTCCCTTGTGTATTGATATACAGTGTGCTGCATAATAGTGTTCTTTTATTCATAAAAAAATGGATTTTTATGAAGATTCAGTAAGTCTTCTTGAGAGATGCCAGAGCTCTCCTGACCTAGCAGCAATGTTGTCTGCAACTTAAAGAGGCCATGCAGATTCTTGACAAATCACAGTTGCATTTTTTTTGCAGTGTTACTGCCACATTATTACACTCAACAAAAATAACGCAACACCTTTGTTCCCGCTCCGATTTTTCATGAGATGGACTTAAAAATCTAAAATTCCTTCCAGATACACAATATTACCATTTCTCTCAAACATTGTTCACAAATCAGTCTAAATGTGTGATA
>JBBMFX010071495.1:0-10534 GCA_037832545.1 Rhabdalestes septentrionalis
GATCAAGAGGGAGAAACTTGAAATGACCTCCACATGTAAAACCAGTCCTGTTTTGAGGGTTTTCTAATTGTTGCCACAGTAGTGCACCTGTCGTTAAGTCCAATACAGCTGAAAGTGATTAACAAAGCTCTGCTCCAAGGCCCAAAGCTCCACTACCGGGTAGGCTACAGGCAGTGGCTGCTCACAGAGTGCTGCTAGGCCCCATAGCAGAGTTGCTAGGCCATTTAGCAGAGCCACTAGGCCCCTTGGCAGAGTCGCAAACCCCTTTAGCAGGGCCGCTAGGCCCCTTAGCAGAGTCGCTAGGCCCTTTAGCAGAGCCAATAGGCCCCTTAGCAGAGTGGCTAGGCCCTTTAGTAGAGCCACTAGGCCCCTTAGCAGAGTGGCTAGGCCCTTTAGCAGAGCCACTAGGCCCCTTAGCAGAGTCGCTAGGCCCCTTTGCAGAGTCGCTAGGACCTTAAACAGCACTAGGCCCTTTAGCAGAACCACAAGGCCCTTTAGCAAAGCCTGTTAGATGGCACTGATGACCCTGCTGGGCCCTTTAGAAAAACCACTAGGAAGTTAGCAGAGCTTTTAAAGCAGGGGTTGTCAAGTATATTTGTTCAAGGGCCAGAGTCTTTCTCTGCAGACACTGTGAGGGACAGATGTTTTCCTAAAATATAATAAAATACATTTGGGGGGTGGGGGGGCTTGTGTTCCTGCCCCCTCACCTCCCCACCTCTGCCTGTAGATGGACTGGAGTGGCACCTTTTTTGTGGGGGTTACTGTCGCCTCCCCAATCAACGGCCACTAGAGGCCACTGATATCTAAGAGATAAAGGAATCTTTTGTTGACTGGGGATGTGGTCTCAGCCCTGACTAGGGATGAAGCATGTTTATAACATGATGATGTGTATAAAAAGGCTGGCATTGTATTTAGATTTGTTGGTTTTCCAACATGTATTATTGAGTTGTGTCTGTTTAGGTTCTTCGGTTTTGTTATAAGTAAAGGAAAGTAAAGGCATTGAAATCTGAATGTGTGCCTCCTGCCTGGATGGTCACCTCCCGAATGTGACAATGGCAAGTAAACATTGTGGATCATTAAAAAAAGTGCTTCACCTAACTCTTAAAAATACATTCTGCAGGCCTGCATTTATATACACTAAAAAAGGAGACCAATCATTCAGAAATTGACAATATATTGTTTTGTGATTGCCTGTATTCTTTTGGTATTCTTTTTTCTGTACTCAAGGGTAATGCTTAGTGGGGACTCTTTCATACATTTGATTGAAGCCGTTGAGAGGAGTTTATATTGTGATGCAGGGAAACACCATAAATCATACAATTCATATAATTAACACAGTTAAAACCCCTCCCAAAAGTTTCCATGGAGAGGAAAATATTGCCAAATCTGAAGGGCAAAGAAGGCTTCGTATATATCTGTGGCATATCTGCATCCAAAGATAAACAGTAAGATAAGTACAGAGTGACCCTATCGCTATGAAACTCATTGATTTACCCCTGAAAATACACCAACCCCCTTCATTTGAATTAAGTGGTTGTTACTTTGTGAAACCGAACTGCTTAATTTTAGATAATTTTAGATTTAAGGTGTTCATTCAGCAGGTTCATTCAGCAGGTTCAGCAGGGGCAAATTTGCAAAAGTAAATGGAACGTTCTGTAGTTTTGCCCCTTAATCAACCGTAATCTGTGCACTTTTTCTCTTGATTTCCTTCAATTTCTGTATGGGAAATTAAGGTCAAAATTAAGGTCCACGTCTGAAAGGTGGGTTTCTTGGAGAAAGACTTCTTTTCTTGAGTTAAATAATATGGTCAATGGCCTTCACATTACATGAAATAATTTTTAGGTCACCCGTGTGAGTTTTAAGATATTGTGAAATGCAAAAACAATGTGAAATATTTTTTTCGTTATGGTGAATGAGCACATTTTTTATAGATTAGCTATAGCAGTAGGTCAGGATGGGACAACAGGACTTATTGACACTTTTGAGACCACTCATTTAAGGGGTTTCATCTGTTCTAATGGTGTGAATATACCCCTGACTTTAAAACTCTCTGCAACATTCACATTCATGTTAAGATCACAAGGCATGTTTGATGTCTAGAGGTGTGAACTTATATAAAGGAAACATTTCTCGCGTTCATGTTTATGGCCTAAAGGTCAAATCAATGAATCACCCCTCAGTCCATGCGTCCAGCCCGAGCTTGTTTATGATCACATGCTAATGGTTTTTTTTTTTCCAAACACTAATTTATAAGTTAGATTTCCTTTTCCAGAGTGGTTTATTAAGATTCAAATCTGTAATATACATGAGTAAGTTAATACGTGAGTGGCACCCTACAGGCCTATACAGGCCTATACAGGCTCTCTGCTTTATGGACCATGGTATATCACTGCCACTGAAGATGTTTCCCTTGTTTATTAAATGATGGAGACTGCTTAGTACACTAGCGCAACACAGAAATTAGTCTTCTGTACTGCGCCATGTATTTATTGAATAGTTCTTTTGTCTGACTGTAATAAATGAATATTAAATGTACTAAATTCCACTTGCAATATTTTATAGTACTTAAATTCTTCAAAGATGTGAACTACATTATCTGGGGAAAGCCTAGAGCCCATCATTATTGAAAAATGGGACATGCTGTTGTAATATAATTATACTATAACACTATATGCTGTACTCTACATACAATCTTGTTGGGTGTTCGATGGTGTAACTCCCAAAAGTGGTCAAAGAACCAGTGAACTGGCAACAGAGCTACAGATGAGCTACAGACTTGACCTTCTAATGCCACAGCGAGGTTCACCGGTGCAGTCTTCATTTTACTATTCTGAATTTCAAAAGAATTGGTATCATAAAAATGACAACACAAACATAAAAGATTTTAAATTGTTATACCTGTTATTTAAGCAAATTTACATTCCACAATGGAATTTTTGATACAGTTAAAAAAACATTGCGACAATTTGTTAAACTTCCAAGTTTAAAATGTAACTACTCTTACAATATTGTTAACCGGTGGTTCCGATATCCAGTCTAAATGCTCTACTGTCATTAATAGTTTAGGTTTTGTCTGTCTCAACAAACTCGATCAAGGTGATTGAGACCCTGTTTGAGGTCAATTCTGAAGCGAATATCCCTGTAAACCACTGTATGACACCATATATGTTGCACTTACTAGACACATTCTTGATAATGTTACATATTCTCTTAAATATATAGTCAGTCCTCATACTGCTGTTTCTCTTCTGTGTGCAGTAACATCCATGGACTAAAAGTGTATATAGCAAATAAATAGCAGCAGTCAAATAAGGTTTGATTGTCCTAATTTAAGTAATTACACAAAGACTTCATTCAAATCGCTAAAAATGTATTTGATCAGTTACACTACACAGTGCACCGTTTTCTGAAAATGAGCCACACATTTAGGGACAATCCAGTGTACAATCACTTTAATCTTGATTTATTGTTCTTTACCTGTCCATCTAAAGATTCCAAGAGGATCTTCAATTGCTGTGTAGCCTTTCCACCTTTCTCTCTGAACATCTTGATCAGTGCTGTAGAATGCTTTTCCAGGGATGTCAGGAAAGTTCCTTTAAGCTTTTCGATAAAATTCTCTACATACCTATTTCAAAGTGAATTATATTCCACAAAAAGCATAAATCAGAATCCAACAGTTTTTCATTTTTACCAGCAGAGAACGGCAGGCCTCCTGCAGTTAAACACACATAAATCTTACCTGGTGTTCCAGAAAAAGACCTGGCCAGGGCTGTTGAACCAGAGAGACCAGGGGATCATCTGTGACTATCTCTTTTCTTCTCAAGGAGAATATGAGGTCCATTCTAGCATACACTTCATCATGATTAGGGGTTTTCTTCTTCACTTAATCTGCAAGGAGTTGTCTTAGCTTCTCAAGATCCTCATCATTTTCATCAGTGTGATAATCTGGGAGGATGTTTATCTGTGACTTGCGAGGCTTTTTGAGGCCACCTCTCAAATAACTAGATCCTCTCTTCAGAACATTTATTTGAACTTCAGTGCAACCTGTATGTCACAGTGTATAAGGTTACTCATCTTATACTGAATACTGAGTTCCCAGCTCTCCCACTTCCACTGGCCTGAGTGAGACAAGGGTGCTTGACATTCAAAGCTATGGTCACTTTCTCACATTCAGATTTATCTGGATATCCTTTGTAGAAGAATATGGTCTCAGAAACTTTGATAAATATTTCCATTTTTACGGCCTGTGTGACCTTGTCTTTTTTGTAGACCTCATTTGCTTTTTGAAGATGAAATTCAAGATCCAGGGATAATCTGGGAATAGGAAACTCCTTTGCTCAAAAATCTTTTCTTGTAACAGGGGCTGATGACACAGATAAAGAATCATTTTACAGGTTAGCCATATCAAGATTTGTATCTGAAAAACTGTTATTCATCTGATGGTGTGACAGATATTGTCCAGAAATGTTTCAATGTAGCCTTCTCAGCTGGAAGATCTGATATGTCTGTTTGTTTGCAGTTCATTATTGAAATCAGGGTCTTCCTATTGAATTACAAATCCACTCTCTGTGTTCAGTTTCTCACATAGCATTAATCTAAGGTCTTCCAGGGTTGATATTGTGCCAGGACATATTAATTTTCTGATGTTGTCTGGACCAAGAATGATCTGCAAAATAATCTGGAGGCCACAGACAATTCAACAATATCTTTAAAATCCATCAGGACTTCCCATGCTTTTTCTCTTTCAGGAACACATGCACCAACAAAGAATGGAAGAAGCCTCCAAAAAGTCAAATTTTCATGTCCATGTTCTATTGTATGCTTCAGAAAACAAGAATTTTTCAATAATGTGATTAAGGTCCTCCAAAGTAAAATTAACACTAGGTTATGTCATGGAAAAATAAATTGTGTTTCACAGTTTTAAGATTCAGATTCAAGATCCGAGATGTGCTTTAAAAAATATAATGATTATGTTTGCCAGGCAAATAGAGCAGGTCTCTCAGACGAATGCCAGTGTAGCGCCTCACTGAAATCAATCAATAGCAGATACAAAACACAAACAAAAACACCTATTGCGTTCATTTATCCAAGATTTATACGTCCTTGTGAATGAGACCGA
Source organism: Rhabdalestes septentrionalis (assembly GCA_037832545.1). NCBI lineage: Eukaryota > Metazoa > Chordata > Actinopteri > Characiformes > Alestidae > Rhabdalestes > Rhabdalestes septentrionalis. Next base: position 5,120 of record JBBMFX010071495.1, read on the forward strand.
ACTTAATATCTTCTCCTTTAAAAAATGTGTTGTCTTGCAATACTTTCCATCAATGAAAAATTACATTTGAAACGGGCTTGCACCACTGTTAACAAGGGTACATATATAAAATGTTTTTTTTCATGTGCTAAACACATATTGAATGAATTCTACAACTGGAAAGCGAAACAATAAAACAATATACGGCAAGGCTCCAACACCAGATTAGGTAGAGGTCCTCCATTACGTCTGCTAGTTTTACGAGCACGGATGAGCCAAGCGCAGTGTCTACCAGCACAAATGAAATGTTGTTTTCGTCTTGCTCTGGGTCCGACTCGGGGTCGAACATGTAGGGCTGGATACTGCCTGTTTTCTGGCTTTTCCATGTTTGTTAAGTGTCCCAATACTTTTGTCCACCTAGTGTAGATCTCACTCGTCCTACCTCCCTTCCTTCTTTCAGCCAGGTCACCATACTGTCTAGGACCACTGTCACAGATTAAAGAGATGAAAGGAAAGAAACACTTTCGCTGGTGTTAAGAACATGGATTCAGCTTCAGCATGGGATGGGATGTCTGAGAGGAAACCATTTTCTCAAGTCTTTTTAGCTTTTCCACATAGAAGATTGACAGCTGAAAATATTTTGACACAACTACAAGCTTCTACATGTTCAGTTCACTTTTCACACTACACGTTTAGTTCAATTCTCTACATTAGAAAATAATAAAGTATCTGCGAGGAGAAGGGAAGCTAAAATGTCTGATACATTGGATAAGTTCTTTCTGAAGATTAATTCGCTAACGACAGTAAACTGAATCTCACAGCGAGATGAAGCTAATCTTCCCATTTTTGTTTTTTAACAGCTCAGTACAGTAAATACAGCACACATGGGTAGGCTACCGTAAGTGCTCTTTTCATGAGGCATTTTTTAATGTGTGTGTGCATGTGGAGTCCTGTCTATGCCCCTCAACAGTAACATGTACATATTAATCATAATGTTCCTAAGTAAAGGCTCTGGATTGCATTACATGGTGACTATTAAGCAGTGCTCACACTTGATGGCAGAGTATTTTTCCAGCCTGGGCGGTGCGGGGCTGTAATGGAAACACACAAATTAATTGGGAGAAACAACCCACATTCATCAAGAATCTAATATGGGATTGCATCCTACATCAAACCATACCTTTTGCTAAAAATAAATTTCAAAACAAAACAATGCAAAACCCCCCTATCATCCACCCAACCTTCCAAAGTGGCAGCTATATAACACATGCAACAAAAACAGATTATTATTACAATTAATAGTAAAATTATAATGGTCAAGGACTTTATTAAGGCAAAACAATATATATGTATGTATGGTCTACTACAGGCATCACCAAATGGCGGACCTCGGTCTGGATCTGGATCGAGTGATGGTTCTGTCCGGACCCGTGACCTGTCTGGTAAATTCATGAGATTAATTCATTTTCATGGAGCATTATTTTGGACAGTCGTGGATGTTGACAGAGGGCCCTGCTTCTCCAGTTAATATGACAACAGCTTCACTCGGCAGTTTACTAGTGATGGGAAGTTCAGGAAAAGAGAGGTCTCTTCTGGCTCGGCTCCCAAAGAAGAACTGATTCTTTCGGCTCCCAAATGGCTTTTAGTTTATTAACTCCTGTAGTAGTGTTCCAAGCAAAAAAAAACCCGAAACAAAACCACTGAGGAAGCCAGTGAGGGTCCAGCCCCAAATGATGGATCAAATTCCAATACAAAGCAAGGACACTATCCATTCAGTGCAATTAAGAGTCCTGGAAAATTGAAATCAATGTGTCCCTCCACCACTAAAAGAAAATAACATACCAGATGTATACATTCAACTCCTAATGTTTAACTCACCCACCCACCATGAATGAAGTCTATCTAAGTATCTAAGAAGTCATTCTTTATTTTGAATCTGAAAGGTAAACTCACACAGTGGCCTAACCAACATTTTCCATTTTATATTTAAATTAAATAAATGTACACATACAGCTCAATAAGCATGCTAAACCATTTCAAATACAGTGCTCAGAACATGCAACAGAAATCGTGAACTCGGTAACATGTAACTTTACTGCTTACAAATATTCTTCAACTTCAAATAACCTTGCATGACCATGTCATATGAATGCAAGTATTCATTCTCTTTTCGACAACTGCAGTAACAGTGGACTCCTGCTCACAGAAACTCCTTTATGTTCCTGTAAACCTTTAAAGCCTATACTTTCTTTTGAATAAAGTGTTGTGAAATGGTTAGAATTGGTATATTTTACTTCAGTGACAGTGGTCCGAGATACAATTTTGTTTCTTTCATCCCCAATGCTGTTTTTACACTCCTCGTATGCTTTATCCAGTACAATCTTGTGCCGATAGAAGGAATCATCTGTGGTCTTCACTGTAAGGAAACTAATGCCCACAGTTGTTGAGAAAGATCTATCACAAACAAGTGATAACCACAACAATCCTTCTAATGACAGAAAGTAAATTCTGAAGAATCTGGAAACTAGGCTTGATCCAATTGAAGAGCAAATTTCCAAAACTCACTCAGTCCAAAAGGATTTATATATATATATATATATTAATATATATTTTGGCCTGAAAGGGAACAAAGGTATGCAGCAAACTGAAAAACGTTGTTTTAATGAAACAATCCAGAGAATAAATGAAAAGTTAATACCTTACAGCTTACGTGGAATAAATGAATAATAAATGAATCCTGTCTACCTTGGAGGTCCCTCTCCCTGTAATAGGCTGTATTTCCTTTAAAACAACATTGCCCAAGCTTGCCAGTGTGGCACAGTCAGTGAAGAGTACCTTGTACTATGATGACTATTTATCAGTATTTACTGCTCTAATGCAATTATTCATTCTCAATTCTTTTTAAGTGGAAGTAAAATGGAAAAAATTGACCAAAGAGTTATTGTCATTCTAAATTGTCCCCGGTGTCTCCTACCCATAGAGTCCAAGTTTGTTCATTTTGGTATTACAGATGTGGACCTGTAACTGCCTGAATTTAATGATGTTTTTCAGAATTTCTCATTTCTAAAATTCATCAAGTTTCTAAGGGGTTCTGCTTTGTAAATTGGTACAAATAATTTCTAAATGTCCTAAATGTTGTCAATTTCTTACAAACCCTATGTCTGAATAAAAGCAGTGTTAGAACAGACTGAATTAAAACAGCCTTTGGAGCTTCAATTGGACAATATAGCAGTAAGCATTATAGTGTTATTTTAATGGTAAGATAAAGGCAATTAACTGAATATGACAGAGAGACCATTATATTATTTTGGATCACTGATCAAGATTCCTTCTGTTAAACTTAGACAGCTGTCCTTTTTTGAGTGCCATTAGAACTTGCAATACACTCTGACATCATGGCATTTCATTGTCCTCTAAGTTGAGCACCCGGTTTAAGTGCCCTATTCCTTCTCAGTTTAGTTGAGGATAATTTTAGTAGTTTTCCCCACAGGTTTAAGCACTCAGGCACCAGACGCAAGGACCCAGACACAGCCACAATTCCAACCCCAAATTGGAGCCCACTGAGGACCAAGGGGTCAGTCCCTCCCCCAGTCCAAAGAGATCCGCAGAGGAGGGGGTGGGAGGGATAGAGAGAGTTACTGAACTTCTGAAGTTACTGGGTGCTTGTTGTCTCCAAAACATTCATGGTTTCCCATCCAAAACACCACATTGACAAGTAACACTATCAATGCCAGCAACAGCAGGTGTGAGGGGAATGGCAGTCTTTTATCTATCACATTTTATCCATATTCACTGGAAGAAACAACAAATTTTTTCTCAAGGGCATACATAGCAAGCTCCACATGTGAAGTCGTCAAGAAATCTATCAATAAAAAATGTCAGGGGATTTTCCTTCTCCTTTTCTTCTACAGCTGAAAAGTATCACATCATGAAGTGTGATTTCAACAAGTTCTCCTCAGTGCTTCTTACTTGGTTCCTTTTTCCTTGTGTGATTCAGCACTTTTGTATGTCTAGATACAGGTGAAATTTTCTCATATTATCAGAAAAGGAAGAAGCTGTTGAGCATTCCATTTTACATCACTCATATTCCTATGAGGGCATTGGATGACACACACGATTTATAGTGTCACAGATTTGTTTAAAAACCTACACAATGTAAATGACATCCTCATCCCCAGAGGTCAAATTCAAGAATATTTGTTATTTTTCAATGCCAAATAGTGTTTTGAATGGGTTTATTTAACACTTAACTGTCTCATAATGGAAATCAAGTGTTTCAGAGAACAAAGGACTTCTGTAAGTTTCAGTAACTTAGTCAAAGTTTAGCTTAAACATCTAAACGTCAGAACATCAGAAGATTGCAACAGGCATTTCTGTTGAGGTACACCATCTACAGCTTAATCTTGTCAAGATGGAATGTCTGGTGATTCTAGCAAAGCCTATTAGTCAAAATATCAAAATAAGAATTGCCTCCCCACTCCTAAGCCCATCCTATGTGGTAAGAAACCTGGGCATTATGATTGATGACCAGGGATCTTTTTCTTACCACATTGCATCTGTCTCTCAGTCATGTTGCTTCACCTGATCTAACATCTGGAAAATAAGGCCTTATCTGATTAATATGCCACCCAATTACTGATACAAGCCATGGTTATCTCTCACCTCGATTACTGCAATGCCCGCCAAGAGAGTCTTCCACCCTGCATGGAAAGACCCTTACAACTGGTTCTGAATGTTGCATGTCGACTGGTTTTTTAAAGGTTTTGTGTTTCCCTATTGCTGGTTGACCTACACTGGCTACACATGACTGCTCAACATAAGTTCAAGTCACTAACTCTTGCCTAGAGAGTGACATCTGCGTCAGCACCCAACTACCTTAACACTAGAGCTGTAAAGACACACTGAACCCGCGATTTGATTCATTTCACGATTTTTAACTCACAATTCGGTTCGCATCGCGATTCATTAGCGGTGGAGGAGAGGGAAAGTTCTGAGGCGCCATTTTGTTTGGAGACACCTTATCTTTACCACAAAATTTTAAACCAACATTCGCTTAAATTCCGCTTCCTTCCTATTCATACTGTAGAGGTTGAGTTGTAGGAGTCGACTCGTCTCTCTTTGTTCACCGCTCAATTCAAACAAAAGAAACGCCCCGCCCAGCTGCCCGGAGCCACAAAACTTGCTCAAATTCAGTGCCGGAGCTAGAATTTTTTACATAGGGTGGCCAGGGGGTGGCCACTGCTATTTCAGGGGGGCCACACACACACGCACTGTACTCAAAGTTGAAATAATAACTAAGCGCGCGGCTCTTGATCATCTGAGAGGTGGACCACTGGAGACCGGGATCTGTGACGTCACCGAGACCACCGGAGCGGCACTCTGGCCAAATTCAGATTCAGGTTTTATTTGTCACATACAGTGTCATACACGGTACAA
>JBBMFX010071505.1:0-10534 GCA_037832545.1 Rhabdalestes septentrionalis
CAGCTTCTGCAAACTGGAAGTTTAAGCGCTACTTTTCCCTCAATGAGTTTAAAGGCAAAAATGTTTATGTGACGTGCCTAGAAATTTTGAGGAAAACCCCCCCCACAAATTCTGACAAACTCCAACCATTGATTGTGCAAGAATGGGTTGCCATCAGTCAGGATTTGGCCAAGTATTTGATTGATGTAACTGTCAATAAAAAGCCTTTGAAGTTTGCATGTAATGCTTGTGATTATACTTCAGTAAATTATGGAAACATCTAAAAAAAAGAGACACTGAAGAGGCTAACTGTGTGAAAACCAATGTATTTGTCATTCTCAAAATTTTTGCTACGACTGTATAGGCAAACCCAGTCCAGACGCTTCTCATTTGTGGTTCCTCGCTGGTGGAATGAACTGCCAAAGCTGACCAGAGGAGAAGAATCCATCTTTATCTTCAGAACAGGGCTGGAAAAAAACAAAATTATCGTCAAAAAAATTTTTTTTTGAACAAAAGCACCCCTGCATTTAATATTTTGTACAATCTCCCTTTGACAATAAAACATCACTGAGTCTTCTCCTTTAATATTTTAGAAGGATACGGATATCTTAGACCATTCCCCTAACAGAATTTATCCTGATCATCCAGGGTCCTAGGCCCTCTCATGTGCACTCTCCTCCTCAGCTCATTCCACCGGTTTTTAATGGGATTCAGGTCAGGAGGCAGGGATGGCCATTAGTGATGCACGGGTCGTGTATTTTTCCAACCCGCGGGTCCCACTTGAAATAGACAAACTAGGCATTGTAATTCAAATGAAAACAGCCTTTATTTCAGCCTGAAAGTGCTTGGCAACAACATATGATTATGAATATGAACGATAAATAAGGTCATATTAATAACAAGATAATGATACACATCTTAGGCTATAGATTGGATTTTTAATGTAATTTTGTTTTTAATGACCCGCCCCAACCCGCTCCGCAAATAAAATGACAATTCCTTTACCCGTCCCAAACCGACCCGCGGGTTACGAGACGACCCGCGCATCACTAATGGCCATGGCATAGGCTTGAGTCTGTGGTCAACTAAACATTTTTGTGCTGATTTGGACATGTGCTTAGTGTCATTGTCCTGCCAGAAGGTCCAATTATGACCCAGTTTTAGTTTCCTGTCAGATTTTACTTAAAATGTCCTGGAATTTAATGGAACCCATGATGTCATGTACCCTAACAAGGTTTTCTGGGCCTTTCGTGGAACAACAGCCTCACATCATCACAAAACCATAGGTGGTTCTACATGGGGGCCGGGGTGGTGGGGTGGTGTCAGGGCCCCCTTATGGCCTTCTTATGGCCCCCCTGCACTGAACAGCCAAAGACTGAAATATAAATTTCTTATCGCGACATGCGCTGGCTCGAAGAACGGAACGAACGCTACGAGTGTTCTAGACGGACCACTTAAAGAACGAAACTAACGCTACGTGTGTTCTAGACTGACTATGTGAATAACGGAACTAGCGCTATGTGTGTTCTAGACGGACTACGTAAATAACAGAACTAACGCTATGTGTGTTCTAGACGGACTACGTCAATAATGGAACTAAAGCTACTTGCGTTCTAGACGGACTACTTAAAGCGCTCACTCATACGCACTCACAAACACATGCAATGCCCCCCCACCCCCGGACAACGTTGTACACCGTAGTTCGCACACTTGTTAAATGTGCCCCCCTAAAAACACACTGGCCCTCACTCGGTCCCCGTGGTAATTTTGGTCCAGAAGCCCCACTGCACAGAACCATATTTTACAGTTGGGATGTGATTAATTTTAGCCATCTTTCTTTTTACATCAAGATCTAATCTTGACTGTCTTGATTACCCAAAAACTAAATTTTAGTTTTGTCAGACCTTAGAACATAGTCCCAGTCAAAGTTATAGTAGCATATTTGCAAAGTGCAGGCACTTACATTTGTTGTGGCATACCTCTCAAATATGTCTGATGATGTTTTTGGAGACTTGGTTCTGTAATTCACCAATTTTTTTTGCCACTCTTACATTCCTCCTCATTGTACATGTGGGCCTCCTCCAGGCACGTTTGTAACATTCATTCATTTTTTACCACTTTTTCCAACAGTCAGGTTAGTGGGGGAGGAGGGGGGTCTGAAGCCTATCCTAGCTGTAATGGGCGAAGTTGGGGTACACACTGGACAGTCACACACAGAGACAGACAACCATTCATGCTCACAGTCACACCTAGGAGAAATTTAGTGTGCCTATTTCCAATGGATGTATATTTTTGGTGGCAGGGGGAAACTGGACTAAGGCAGTCGAACCCAGGACCTTTTGGCTGTGCGGCTATAGCACTAACCCCTGCACCACCATGCCACCCATGTTTGTTAGATTTCCAGTTATTTTTTTTTATTTTTGCTCTTACCCTAGAAAATGGCATTTTCATGCAAGTAGCTATTTTTCCATAATCATTCCCACAATTATGAATGTCAGTATACTTCCCTATTATTTGGTTTATTTGTTCTCATGTTGATGGATGACTAAGGGAATTTGGCCTCTGTGTTGCCTCATATTTGTACCCCAGTTAATCAGGGAGTCATTGATTACAGTTGGAAAGTTCTTACACACTCCATTCAAATCATTGTCTTACAATTTAAACATGCTTCAATTAAATTGTTTACTCTAATTTCCAGGGGTGCCAATAACTGTGCCATATGTGTTTTTTATTGAAAATAATAATTTCTTAGTGAATTGTTTTACTCTGAATAAAATTAATTCAATAACTGTTCTCATTTTAAGTGAGATGAAGCTACTTTGCCAAAAATTTTTCTAACTCTGTTTAAATATCTTTACATGGTGTGAAAAGTATTGCCGAGGTCTATTTATAACATATATAAACAATATTATTTTGACTGTGTGTTGAACTGTATGAGGTTTACTATGTATATAATGTTCATCCTGCTGACAACTCCTGGAGATGTGGATGAATGTGTGAGTAATAATGGAACATGTGAGCAGATCTGCAAAAACACACCAGGTTCCTTCTTCTGCTCCTGCTGGCAAGGATATCAGCTGCACATTGACAGATACAGTTGTGTAGGTTAGTACAAGTTCCTACTGAAAAATGATCTCCTGTCTCTTCTAACTCTCTTGAGTAAATGAACACCCAAAGAAGTAAAGTAAAAATGAACAAGGGAAGAGTTGGCATATTATACAGTACAGGCCAAAAGTTTGGACACACCTTCTCATTCAATGTGTTTTCTTTATTTTCATGACCATTTACAATGGTAGATTCTCACTGAAGGCATCAAAACGATGGATGAACGCAGGTGAAATAACTGAAAACATGTTTTATATTCTAGTTTCTTCACCCTTCGCACTGATTACTGTTATGCACACAGGGATTTACTGCTAAACACCTCTGGGAACTCCATCAAGACTGTTGGAAAACCATTTCAGGTGACTACCTCTTGAAGCTTATCGAGAGAATGCCGAGAGTGTGCAATGCACAAATCAGAGCAAAGATTGGCTATTTTGAAGAAACTAGAATATAAAACATGTTTTCAATTATTTGTTAAGTACATAACTCCTTCATAGTTTTGATGCATTCAGTGAGAATCTACCAATGTAAATGTTCATGGAAATAAAGAAAACACATTGAATGAGAAGGTGGTGTGTCCAAAATTTTGGCCTGTACTGTATGTTGTTGGGGACTGTGTTTAGCTCAAGAGATCTGTTTGATATTGCAGTATCATAAAGTGGCTTACTTTTGTAAGGATTATTTTTTTAAGTACCAGTGCACAATAACAATTGTATATTGTGGCAAATTTGTTCACAGGTATGTCGGGTTCTGCACTCTGTTTTGTTTTTTTTGCAGACTGAGTGTTCCTTGGGGGCTTGGTAAAAATGAAAATGAATGGAGGTTAAGTTTTATTTAATTTATATAAGGTAAAGCATTAGGGCTGGATTTCACTATTCTAATCCTTATAATAATTAATTTGTACGAATAAAATTAATTAACAAATAGAAATTACTTATAGCCCAAATTTATTCTGTAAATACATCCCCAAAGCTTGTTCAAACTGCATCCGGGTCTTCATTTAGGCAGTGCAGTCTAGTGAATGTGGTTTAGGACACAGCATGATGCACAGTGAGCTTCAAAATGAACAGCAACGCTACAACTAAACCTGGAGAGGACTGATTTTGGATCAGATATATTTGATGGTCAGTGCCACAACGATCAGTCTGTGTTTTAATGGAAAAATATATATTGTTGAAGAGTATATTGAAGAGTGCATATGTGTGTCTGTGTGTATAAGACATAGATGAATGTAAGCTGCAGAATGGGGGCTGTTCTCATGGCTGCACAAACAAACCTGGAGGATATATGTGCCACTGCCCTGCTCCTCTAGTGCTGGACCACTTCAACACAACCTGTGTCAGTATGTTACATTTGTGTGTGTTTATGTGTGTGTGTGTGTTTGTGTGTGTGTTACATAGAGCTGTTGTATGTGTATGCAGTAAATTGAAATAGAGGTATAGTTTATCAAAATTGCTAATGCTGTTAACAATTAAATGAATAGTCACTAATTGGCTTAATGCAAACCACATCTTGCTAAGAAGTGATTTGGAATTTACTATTGTTATGTTTGGATTTATTCTTTATTGAGGATAAAGTGCCTGTATGTGTGCATAGTTTTCTGTGTGTATGTATGAGTGCTTTCTTTGTGATAGATATCACTTCCTGTGTTTTACGGAATGGGGGCTGTGATCATATATGCTCTCTGAACGCCGAGGGACAAGTCCAGTGCAGCTGCAGAGATGGCTGGGAGTTATCCAAGGACCACAAATCCTGCCTTGGTAGCACCACACTATACCACATTTAGACAGATGAACAAACAACTTGACATACCTGTTAAATTCAAATGGCAGAGAGGTGTGTAGCTGAGAGTGAAAAATAAAACCTCTGCTGTACAGAGGGCCTGCAGACACTAGAATATTATAGTCTAGTCTATAACCATCAGGATTATAGGGTTTTTACTTTCACACTGGTATACTATTTAACCTTAATCACATAATAGGTAACATAATGAATGACACTGGCATTTGTTGTACTAGCAGGTTTAAGCCTGTGCATTCATATTTTTGTTTTATTCTGTTTTTGTTTAAGACTGCATCCCTTAAAATGTGGTTATAACCAAAAATGTCATATCAGTAAGGGGGAAACTAATTTATATCGAATTACACCATGGCTTTGTTAAAAAATCTCTTTCATTCTCTTTCCCTGTCCCTCAATCTCTCTGTCTAGATGTGAATGAGTGTGTGAAGTTTAATGGGGGATGTGAACAAGTGTGTGTGAACTTTGCAGGCCGATTTAACTGTACCTGTAGACCAGGGTTTGAACTTTGCACTGATGACTCCACCAAATGCCAACGTAAGCCCCTGCAGCCAGCTGTAGTCAAACTGCATCTCTGAGGTGTTTACAACCGATGGTTATGCAGTTTAAACCCACATTCTCCCTCTTTCCCTCTTGCTCGCCTCACTCAGCGGTGTGTAAACCTAGTTGCCAGAATTATGGAGTGTGTATTTCTCCTAACACGTGTGACTGTCCTGCTGGCTACCCTGGACCTGGCTGCTCAGGTACAGCATTTGTTTTCCATCAAAGTAAATGTAGGTTTGTAAATGACCAACAATCCTCAATTATCCCATATGTAATTAACCTCCCGTGCTGCTGTAAGACAAAATAAACAAAATCTCAAAAGATTTTTTTACTTTTTAGATTTTTGGTATTTCCAACCTCTAGTCAAGACCAGGGCTAATGTAGCAATTTGTAATGTATTTTATGACCTAGTGTCATATGCATATTAAATTATAAAAATAGATTGCTGTACAGACAAAAATAATATATCTTATATAAACATATATTTGGTAACACACCATATTTGGGAAAGTTTAATTAAAATCATTTGCCAAACTATTGCTTTAAAAAAATTAGCAGATGACTCTGTGTGTGTGTGTGTGCGCGTGGGTGTGCGCGTGGGTGTGTGCATGGGTGCGTGCGTGGGTGTGGGTGGGTGTGTGTGTGTGGGTGGGTGTGCGCGTGCATGTGTGTGGGTGGGTGCTTCTGCATTCTAGCTATGTGCGTACCACCATGTGCTCATGGAGGAACCTGCATGCGCTGGAACACCTGCCTCTGCACATCTGGATGGACTGGAGAGGGTTGCCATACAGGTGACATGCTCTCCATCCCTCACACACATCATTATGAAAAGAATAAAGATATTTAAATGGTGTTTTTTTTCCCCACAAGCTGTGTGTGAGGTACCATGTGGAAATGCTGGCCGGTGTGTAGCCCCTGACACCTGCCAATGTTCTTCTGATTATACTGGTCCACAGTGCTTCACTCGTGAGTATCTGCCTTTTTGAGTTTGGAGAGATAGATAAAACCCATTCAGTATAGCATTACAGTTGAAAAGGCATATTACTACATGGACACCAAAGAATCTATCTTTAATATTTCATATGCCTTATAATTAATTACTCCAAATCCTGTAGTCTAATCTGCTCTGTATGGGTAGACTGTTGTTACATTTGCTCTTTGGCTGCAATAGTAACCACACACAAATTGACAAGGGGCGTCCAAATGGTTGCACTCTTGGGCATAAATCTTGATGTGATTTTTTTTTTCCAACCTGTGTTTGATAACCTGATCATTGTCATGTTGCTGAAAAATGCAATCAAGATCTAAGCCAATAAATGTGTCCAATTTCCTGTGTGTTTTTGCCATTCAGACTATAGAAATATTTTCTGGTCGAATGATATATGCAAAAAATCTGCTTAGACCTGCTTCTGTAAGCAATGCATATTTTGTTGCCATCATATTTTGTGAATTTTCTTTTGTCTAATTCACAGTTTCATTTGTTTTAACAAAGTGTTACCGTAAACAGAGGAAAGCCAATCAGTGTCAGATCTGAATTATGCAGTGTTTGAATGTGTGTAGTTCTATACGTGTATCTGAATGTATGTGTTGGAAGCTGTCTGCACTCCTCCATGTCTGAATGGTGGGAGATGTGTGGATGTGAACACATGTAGCTGTGCTGGAGACTGGCAAGGATCTCGATGTCAGATAGGTACACACAAACACACACACAGACACACACTCACTCACTCACTCATTCATTCACTCTGTGAGACCCAATTTACACCTGATTTTATGAGTCAACCGTCTGCATTGTAACCTCATAAGATTTGAATCACATTATCACCTCAAATGTGCCTCGGGATAGTAGGATTGAATAATATGCTCATCAGCTTGTACGCTCATGGTTTTTTCTGTAAAGAATGAAGCAGGGTAAAGACAGCCCTTAACCAAGTAGGAGACAAAATAAATCTCAGTGGAAAAAACCCATTTCAGGATATTATTAAGGCCTTCATTATGTCTTCATTATCAATAACGCCTTCATTAAGTCTTCATTAAATGTCTAGAACACTCACTCTCAAAGTGTGTTAAGAGTTTGGGGAAATTTCTGAACAATAAAAAAAGAAATAAAAGTAATTTCAAAACATAGTTCTGGCAAAATACCATTATGAATTATAACACTTAAGGAATCAGATTAAATTGTATTAAAATTAGCTTTACATTTTACTTTAATATCAAATTATTTACAAGTAACATGCTAATTACACAATATAAGTTTAGCTGTTTCAATCTAAACTGTGCGTAACTGTCTTGTCCAAGGACTCCTAGTGTAGTGTGGCGTGCTTGCCAAGTCAAAGAAAATAATTAACTTCATTTGGCTGCATGGAAGGGGACTGTGTTACCCACAATGTTAAGAATTGCTGAGCCAGGAATCCAAGAGAACACAACAGGCCTCACTCTGGGTGGGATGTTCCTCCACTTCCCCATGCATGGGTCTCTGTTAGCTGACATAACAGGTTTAGCGGCACACACTCCCTTCAGAGTGTGTTATGCTCTCTAATTGTGTTGAGTTAGCAGCAGTTTGAAAAGCTTTATTAGCTAGCTTCACTCAGCATCCTAGTGTTTGGTAATACTGTGTAAATGAGGGAATACAATATAAACACTGTAAATAAGCTGTAAATTACTGCAATAATCTACAGAGGGACAGCAGAACTGGTAATGAAGCTAAATATGTGTAGCAGAGGAGGCTGAGAGAAAGGCTGCATTCTTAATTTGGCCAATATTCATAAAACAAGGCAAATCCCTTTCATAAATTAGAAAAACAAAATAGAAAGATCAAAACCAAAGAAGATGGCTTAGTAAAAAACAGCAACAACAAAAAAGCCAGAGACCTTGCAATCAGTAAAGTCGAAATCAGGGCAACATATATGTTGTGCAGGGTGGAGCAGCCAGGAGCCAATCGAGCTCGGACAAAATGCAGATTGGCCAAAGAGGGGAGATTGTGTGAAAATTTGGAAAGTTCACATATTTCAAATTTTACTGTACATTTATTTATATATTACATGTCAGATTAGATAATATATCCTTCCCATTACAAGAATACACTTTGTTTATTTTTCCTCAGAGCCTGTGCAGTGTGTAAAACCTTGTAAGAATGGCGGAGCATGTGTGGGACTCAACAGGTGCCGTTGCATCAGGGGCTTTTCAGGGGCCTTTTGTGAAACAGGTGTGTGGGGTGGTACTAAATCCTGATTTCTGTAAATTAAGAAGTACTTGGTGGTCCTGACTACTATAAACAATACTATTGTAATTTTTTGTGTGTGAGACACTTCACATATGCTGTGGTGTGTATTACATATATTATCATTTGGACTTCTTAACACTTTTAGGAAGGGAGGCTTATCAGCCTGTATCTTCCTCCCTCCCTGCTTTCCCTATTTGGCTGAGAACATAGCTGTCCATTTAGTATATGAACTTAATGAACATATAGCTCTAATTTGCTGAGTGGAAATATATCCACTTCCACAAATATTTAGTGTGTGTATATGTGTGTGTGTGTGTGTGTGTGTGTGTGTGTGTGTGTGTGTGTGTGTGTAGGAGTCATTTCTCCCTGTGTGCCACCCTGCCAACATGGTGCCATGTGCACTGCTCACAATACTTGCACCTGCCCAACAGGGACCAGTGGTCATCGCTGTGAAAAGCTGTAAGAACTTTCCACACACATACACACTCAAGTAACACATGTTCTTACTGAGTAATAAAGATAAGTCAATGTAGTCAGTTCTTATATACAATTTGATTACATTACTCCTATTTTTCCAGGCTAAGAACTGGAATTTACAGTTCCTGGTCGGTTGCATATTCCATATTGTCTGTCCCATGTACACACATATTTTGGCAGCGTTGAAAAAGTGCTTGTGTTCTGCTTTGACAAGAAGCATAAAATTAATGAAAAGTTTAAATTAACAACATCAATGGTTTGATGCTGATGATGAATATAAGGCCAGACGTTTGTAAAAGTATTTCTTCTAGAAATAACAGACAGTAATGTGTATTCACACTGAATAAAAATCTGCAAAAATAATACAAAGTGATTCTTAGTTAGTTTTGCTCCTGGTTAATAATCTTCATAGTTTTTGCCAGCTTTAATCAGATCCACTTGATTTTCATAGTCAGATGCTTCTGAAGGCATGGTTCACTGAATCAGATTAAGACACACAGAGACAAAGAGTCAAGAACAATACAAACTAAAGAGAAAATTCCTAAAGAAATTGAGAAGGGCCTGCTGCACATGCCCTGGATGAGTTTATGTTCCTAATAACATTTATATTTATGGCATTTAGCTGAAGCCCTAATCCAGAGAGACATACATCAGTGCTCAAATACTGGTAGTCCACAACTGTATCTTAGACCTGGGTTCCATTCTTCATACTTTGCTAACTCAGTTAGATGGATTTGATTGTTGTGGATTTGGGGGGGGGGGGGGGAGACTCCAACACAGTTTTCTCACAACTTAGTAGATTTGTAGTCAAGACCACCTAAACCAAGACAAAGACAATACCAAGACCAGAGGGTATCGAGACCAAGACCAAAACAGACCGAATCAAGACAGAGACAAAGTCGAAACGAGACCAAGCCCGAGACCGAGACTTATTATAACTTAAAATTGCATCATGTCCCATTGCTGTAGTACTAGCCAAATTACATTGTATGATATAACTTCCCTGAAATGGATTAGGCCTGTCAACACAAAGTGATATGCATGTGTTATTTAAAAGTCAATGGTCACATTTATTTAGTCAAACCCATTTTATGTAAAATTCTGTAATCAAATATAAAAGACATGTGCACACGTCCCATGTATCAGATGCAAACTACAAATATACATACCAATACAAATGAATAAGAATAAGAACAAGTGCTTAAAAGATTCTGACATCTTCAGTGGCATGTGATTGCAACACACTGCCTGTGAAATCAAGCCTGTTTTTCAGTAGGGCAGGAACAATAGAACACCGACATTATGAACAAATAACAGATATATTATGAACAACTATTTTGAACAAATATATTATGAACAAACAGCATATTTTCAGAGAGGAGGGAGAGAAAACAGTTCACATTTTAAAAC
>JBBMFX010071514.1:0-16266 GCA_037832545.1 Rhabdalestes septentrionalis
GACATGACTAAGCCAAAAGACAGACATGAAGAATTAACTAGTAGTAACATAAGGGAGAAATAAGAATTAATCTAACAGGAGAAAATGTAAGCTTCTAGGATTATCCTTTTAGTAATCTATACAATGGAAAATTATATTGAAATTTGTCTAATAAGGGAAGCAGTAAATCCTCTGTGTCTGTTAGAATCTCCTGGGTTTATACTCTTGTGGTTGTGAAACCAGTCTATCTGTTGACTTCTCTGTTCCAGGATAGCCTATAACCATTATGGTCAAGGACCTGGTGTCTTTGTAGGCAACCTGGGGTGCAGTTCTTTTTCGCAGGACAGATCTATTTACAAAAATACCCTTCAAGCAACAGACAGGCAAAAATAAAATAAAATACCATATTCTGGCGCATCCACAGTCATGTCATGAATTACATCTGATATGTATGATTTCAAAATCTACCATATTCAGTGTGTGTTGTGGTGTGTTCATGTCACTTTGCACTTGCTTATGTGTAAATCTTAGAACAAGGTGAGCAGGTCTCCAACCTCCCACTCACAAATAGTTATGGGGCAATGTGGGCTTTTTTAAACACAAAACACAATAAATGTTAATAAATAGTTTTCTAGTTTTCCCCAGTGCAATACCCATTGTTCAAGAAAGTTTATGTAGCATCCATACTAGTTTTCTATTTATTGTTTGCCTACTGTCCCTGTCATGTCTTGCACTCTGTTGAATGTTACTATTTTTTGCTCTGTGACTCTGTGATCCGTGGAGAAATGCCTCATCACACTCTGTGTGTGCACAGCTGCTGATGACAAAGTTACCCTGAACCTTGAAACTTATACTGAATACAGTTGGAATATTAGGCTTCATGTAAACCCAGTCTATAAGATTTCTAACGTCTCCATTTAGGAGATAAACAGGTTTAAGCTGAGCCACCTGGCGTTCTAGGAGTGGTCAGTAAATGTAGTGCATGGTTGAACTGAATGAAGCTTCATTTCCAGTCTGCAAGCACTGATTTAGCTTGAGCTGTAGCCCATGGGCTCACTAAATATATTGGTGGAGCTGACTAGCATGTGCATTCACTTTGAAACCTTGGGTAGTTCTCCAATGTTGCTAGGCTACGCTAGTGTGCGCATGCTGCAACAGTATCCCTTGTGCAATTGCAGCTCACAGAGGAAGTGAGTCTAGGGACTGGGTACTCAAAACATGCACCTACTCAGATGAGAGTATTGGGAGGTTTATGAAGAACAGTAGGTCTGTGTGAAGGTTTTTTGTGTTTTCAATACTGGCATTGACACTGGCATTGCTGAATGTTCACATAGATGGAGCTACAGAAAGAGATAAAATTGTGCAGTGACCAAAGCTTTAAGCATAAATGCCTACGTAGTACATTTTAGTTTGGCATTTCAATTGTGGAGCCATGTGTGGCAAAAGTATAACTTGATCGATTTCATTCATTTGTTATCTGTAAGGTTTGGAGGCATAGGCAGTTTCCCTTATGGCCCCCCGCACTGAACAGCCAAATATTTAAGTATTAATATCTTATTGCAAAATGCGCTGGCTCGAAGAATGAAACTAACGCTGCGTGTGTTCTAGATGGGCTACTTAAAATGCTACACATGCACGCTGACACACACGCAACACGCACCCCCCCTACTGGTCATATGTGCCCCCCTAACACTGGCCCCCCCTCGGCCCCCCTTGTGATTTTGGTCTAGAACCGCCAATGTTTGGAGAAAATAGACTGTGTTCAGTCTAAGCTATTTTTTGTACATCACTGTATGAAGTGCCACACATTACATGTAAAATATCAATCATATCAGCCTTGCTACAACTGAATATTTGAACTGAATGTTGGACTATTTTCAGTTTGTTGAAGAGTTCCAGTTTGACAAAATACTAAATGCTGCAAAAGAAAGAAACTTAACCCCCCTTACCAACCAAAACGGCGTCAACTTCCTACTAGCCAAAAATACCAAGTGTTTTATGAAGAAAACTGAATATAACTGAATGGAGATATATGGCCCCTGCTTCTTTGTCTAGCCTGGTGGTGGCTCGAAATTTCACAAGCCTCTGCCTCCAATCCAGCCACTTGGAGTGTATATTTAAAGAAAAGTTCAATGGAGGTTTGAACTTTGCTGTGAGTCCTCTACAATCCCACTTCTGATACCATGTAAAAAAAGGAGTTTTAATTTGTTAATCTTGCTGTTTGACTAGTAGTGCACAACCAGAGAACAAGAATATGAATTTATCACCAGAAATCCGTCATGTCCAAAGCCACTAGCCCACAGCCTCTGTCATAAAATCAAAAATATGTGGCTTGCCAGCACTTTTGACCACAGAATAAAATGCATGTGTTAAAAAAACTGTTTTATATTTCACCAGAAAATCTCCCTTCCAATAAGTACAGGCATTTTATAGTCTTCTGAGGTGAATAATTATTTTTGTGATGATTAAAACCACAAATTTAAATACTTATTTAAAGTCTTTTTAATCTATGTGTCACTTGTTTTTTTAATTTTTCAAAGGACAATCAAACCGGGTCTCATAAACCTGACAAATTGAATATTAAAATCAAATTTGGTCCTTATTTTCCATTTTGTATTTTTGATCTGAGTCTAAAATTGAAATTATGAAATACCCGGCCTTTTCCTTTTCTGATATACGATTCAAAATAAAAAAACATATTGTCCTTTTTTGATTGTCAGTTGAAAAATGAAAGAAAGAGTGATACATGGATTCATAAGGCCCTCAGTGTATTGTAATTCTGAAAAAGGTTATTTTCTTTTCACAATTTCTGAATTTAGAAGTTTATAGTGAGAATTTAATAGTGAATAATATGAATAATATGTTTCTAAGGAACCTATATGTGTATAATCTTCCCGAAAGGTTTTTTTTTGACAGACTTACCTTATGTAGTCTTCAAATATAAAAGGCATAGTGATTTTGATAAAAACAGTTTTAGAAATGAAAACTATGCCCTTTGCAATGAAAACGTCATTAAATAGTTCATATGCATTTAATATTAATAGTTTAAAGAATGTCAGGCTGGATGGTGGGCCCCCTACTGTACATGATGCATCATATGTGGATGTGTATAATGCTATCACGTATGGAACAATTTGGTCACAGGCTCCTTCTAAAGCCAAAATGCACAGAAAACACTGGTAGAACCCGAAACAGACTTGCAAAACAACTGGACAGAGATGTTTTGCAGTTTGAATTATTCATGAGAAATCTGAAAAAATATCTGTCCAACTGCAGTGAAGGTTTACATATGACCCTCTTATTAAGTTGACCTTGCATTTGAACAAACAATCACTGTATTCAAACCTGCTTCCCAATGGCTGGGAAGATATTTGACTCTGCATATTTCATAGGCTACATGGTATTAACACTTTAAGCGCTGTTTTTTTTTATACTGGATTTTTGCATCAATATTTCAAAAACTTGTGGCTTGAAAGGGGTAAGAGCTTAGATTCTCTGCCCGAACCCCACACGGCCCGAGCCCGGCCCGGCCCGCGGGTCGGGTCGGGCCGTGATCAAGCATTTGATTTTTTTTATCATTACTTAATTAGCCTATTTGGTTGAGGATAAATATATAAATATATGATATATACTCTGTTTGATCGAGTTTGTTTAATTGCTAATTATGACTCATAAATTAATCTGGAATCTGGTGTATTTCCTAAAAACTCTGCCGCTGTTTTCAATTAGTCTGACGTCATGCTCGACTGCTCTCTCCCTTCAGCTTTCAAAGGAACAGAGTGTGCTCGGAGCGCTCGGAGTGCTCCTAGTTTCAGTTTAGGAATGAATCCACAGTTGAGAACGTGCGTTTTAACAGCCCACGTATTAAAAAATGTGTCGGGTTTAAATCGGGCTTGGGCCGATAATTACAGTTAACGTGTCGGGCCGGGTTGCGTCGGGCTCAAAGTGCACAGGCTCGGGTAGGGTCGGGTTTCATTTTTTGGGCCTGATCTAAGCTCTAAAAGGGGTTAAAGGTAGAGACTTATTGTAAATTAGAAAAATGTTGGACATGACCTGAAGTTTATGTGGGGTATAAATATTATCATATAATTTGCATATTATGACGTCATGAAGTGGCAGCCATCTTACATTTCATTATATTCAGGAAACAGCTGATGTTACACTGATTTTTGGAAGTTATTTTCTTTCGTTTTATCTTTTTGTCTTTTTATCCTCATTCATAATGAACAGGGAAGAGGAAACCAATAATAAAACAAGGAAGTAGTAAAATAGTGGTATATTATCATATCAAGACTTCATCATGACTAAAACTGAGTGTAGGTACAAATATAATGTAATGTAGCATTTGTATTCCCTACCACTAGTTGGCAGACATGTACTTTGATTCAAGATGAAAATTTTGAGCAGAAAAAGAGTGCACTTCTACTCTCAGTGTGCGAGTAAGCATGTGGGATTTGTGAGAAAAAAAAAGCCAATGGCTAATAAAAAGTTGGGAGTTGGGTGGGACTTCCGGTTTGTGAGTAATGGAGTAGGTGCGTAGGAGACTGGCTCCCGCAAGTATTTTTTTATTTTACAATTTACACCCTACTACACTTTGTGCACCTGCCTGCTTCTTGACTCTGAGCACTTTTGGTGACGACATAACTTTTGAAGACCAGTCAGCAGACCAGTCAGCAGAAAGTGCTCTCACTGGTGCTTGCACGGCTAACAAGACTAGTGGAGCGTTGAACGCGACGCAGGTCTCTAGCTTGTAGGAGGAGTTGAGAGCAAAAATCGCTGCTGATATTCAGTCTTCATTGGGCATGTTAGACACCAAACTGGACAAAATTCAAGCTGATGTCTCAAGACATGGACAGCACATCTAATGCAGTTGATGTCAGTCAGCGCTTAGAGATACCTGAAGCAACATGTACAACGCTACAGGAGGACAACAAGTTGCTAAAGTCTGAATTTACTGATCTCGAAGGGAGAAGTAGAAGACAAAATTGCACATTGTGGGCGTATTGGAATCAGTTGAGGGTCCATGTTGGGCTGTCTTCGTTTCCCAGTTTCTGGTGGAGGTTTTTGGAGTCTCACTCCAAAGCCGTGTCCGAATGAGCATCCCCGCAAAGTGATCATCGCTTCCACTGCTTCCAGGTGAAGGACTTGGTGATGAGAGGCACGGACACTCGGGTGGTGGATTTCTGTGGTCACAAACTACGTTTTTATGAGGATTACAGTGCTGAAGTGTTGAAGGAGTGGGCAGAGTATAAGAAAGTCACGACTGAACTTTATAACAGAGGGCTAAGGCCGTCTCTACTTTTCCCAGCGAATCTGCGGGTCACCCTCCCAGGCGGCAAGAAGTGATGGTTGTTGTCCGTCTCTGAAGCCACAAACATTATCCAGTCCCTAAAAGATGACCAGCGCACACAATCGTGATTCGGAGCACATCTTGTCAAACCAGCGCAACTTGGTCTTCCAACAAACTGTCAGGGACTGATTTAGTTGGATACTGCACCTGAGTCAGCGCTATTAAAGGTGTCTGCTATACAATATGGGGTAAAACCGTTTTGCCATATTTTGGGTACGTTTTAGCTCTTTAATTTATGCAGGGTGAATAACTGTCTTTTTGTTGCGGGATAAAAGCCCGTTTAGCTTGGGAGTATATTGTTGGGATGTCTGTTAAAAGTATAGGAGTTGAAGTGGCTGCCGTTTTGTGCAACCTGTTTTTTTGTAGTTTAAGCGAGAATTGTTCGACACAGTTGATTTTCTTTCCCTTTTTTATTTTATTTTATTTATTATTTTTCTTCTTCTTTTCTTTTTCCTAAATTTTTTTTCTTCTTCTTTTTTACTCTCGTCTCTCTTTTGCCAGCAGTACTCAAGGTATTGGACGATTTCAGAAACTTCTTGGGCTATAAACTCAACTTAGGTAAAAGTGAGCTGTTTCGGATCAATAAGAAGGATATCGCTCAAATTTTCCTTTTAAAGAAGTATTTAGTTACCTTGGGGTGTATGTTACTAGACAATTCCAAAATTTGTTTCCTTCCATTATTTGATCAGTCTAAACAGCTTCTGTCTAAATGGTCCCCACGGTTACTATTGTAAGCAGGATTAATTCTGTAAAAATGATGCTGCTCCCCAAATTTCTCTATCTTTTCCAGTGCTATTATAATTCCAAAATAAGTTTTCAAGTCCTTAGACTCTTTAATTCTTTCTTTTATTTGGAATGGAAAACACCCAAGTTTAAGGAAAGCCTTTCTCCAAAGGCCCAAGCAGGTGGGAGGTATGGCCCTGCCCAACTTTCAGTACTACTGGGCTGCAAACATCCGTTGTCTGTTGAACTGGAGACAATTTCATTTGCAGCCTTCACCTCCAGCATGGGTCTCTTTGGAGGCTCACGCTGCTGGGACTGATGTTTCCTTGCCAGCCCTTCTGGGTGCACCTCTTCCACTTACCTGCCCAATTACTTTTGGCTGCCCAGTGGTTAAACAGTCCTTAAAAATCTGGTCTTAGTTTAGGAAAAGTTTGGGCCTCCAGGCTTTCTCCCTTCTAAGTCCAATCGCAGCTAACCATTTGTTTACTCCTTCAATTGCTGACGCTGCATTTCATGTATGGCATAAAAAATATTTTGCAGACCTATATTCTGAAAACCAATTATCTAGTTGAGTACAAACTTTGGAATAGCATCCAGACAATTCTTTAGGTTTTTACAGGTCAGGCATTATGTACAGAATATGACGTCACAATTCCCTAAGAAACCCACTGAAAATGCTCTAGATGCATTCCTCTCAGTTAATCCCACAGCGTGAGGTTTGATATCTACCCTCTATAATCTAATTTCCAAACTGCATTGCCCATCATTGGCGGTTATCAAAACTGTTTGGGAACAGGATTTTAATTCCACCTTCACTGCTGATGTGTGGGACTCCATTTTGGATCAGGTGCACACCACATCAATGTGTGCTCGGCACGCACTCTTACAATTTAAAGTTGTTCACTGTGTGCACCTGCCCAAGGTCAAGCTAGCACGCATAAGTAGACCCAACTTGTGACAGATGTAGGAGTGCACCTGCTTCATTCTTTCACATGTACTGGTCTCGTCCTTCCTTGTCCAGCTTCTGTAAGGCTGCCGTTTATACCATTTCCGAAGTTTTGCACTGCCAAATCGAGCCAAACCCCTTCTCGGCCATTTTTGGTATTGCCCCTGATCTGGATTTACCACGTGTCAAACTTAAAATGTTGTCTTTTTCCTCTTTACTTGCTAGAAGAGCTGTTTAACTTAAGTGGAAAGACCCTGTTCCTCCTTCTAATGCACATTGGGTCAGGGATGTGATGTTGTCTATGGACCTAGAAAAAATCAGATACACTGTCTGTAGTTCCGAAAACAAATTTCTTAAAGTTTAGCGCCCCTTTTTATCGTTTCTTGAGAAACCTACAACCGTTGTCTCAGAGTCTCCCGATACGAAAGGCAAATCTTCCCATTCAGATTCAGAATCGGTGAATATCATTCGCAGGACATAATCAGCAGACAACTTTTTATTAGCCATTTGGCTTTTTTTAATTACAAATCCCACACGCTTACTCACACACTGAGAACAGAAGTGCACTCTTTCACTCCTCCCACGTCAATGACACAAGGCTCATTTCAACCGCTTTTTACTCAATAGGATGATGGCAAAATTTTCATCTTGAATCAAAGTACTACATGTCTGCTAACTAGTGGTAAGGAATACAAATGCTACATTACATGATATTTGTAACTACATTCTGTTTTAGTCATGATGTCGTCTTGTCACAATCCTGCGACTTTGGTGCTCAAAGGGTTAAGCATTTTTCCCCTGTAAGTCAGTAAGCAACAATTAACATTCCAATGATTTAAATAAATAAAATATTTTCCTCCCTGTTGACATTCTCTAAAATAATTATTTAGAAAGTTTTGGAAATTTAGCATATCCAATTTTTATACTGCGCTCTTTTAATTACAACACTAAAAGAAGTAATGCACAATATTTGTAGAAATATTTAATTTTCATATAGAGGATATTTACGCACATTCTCTTTATTTGAAATTACCCACACAGTACACCTGCAGTTTCATAGCATGGCTTTATTCTTTGATAAAGAACTGAAAACTCATCCTGTGCACAAAGAATTAAAGAGATGAATGGACTTGTGAGTTGTCTGCAGAAGACATTCAATCCTGAGGTGCGCAGAGATCTGGTCGATTGTTTTTTCAGTGCAAACAAAATGAACACATATTTCTTTTTTATGCATTGCATACATTAACTTGGGTGTACTGTGTGGGAAAGTTCTATAAAAATAACTACAAACCAAATAATTTCCAAATGCACTGTAAGGGCAATAACTAAGAAGTTTAAACCAGCTGAAGTACCATATGCCTTGAAAAAGGCACTTAGCAGGGTCATGATATTTTGCACAAAATGCTGGCATTCTTTTCTTTCTGACAGGACTGTTTAAGACGGTAACTTAGCTGATTAAAAGCAGATGTTGATTTGAGTCTAGCTTTGGCATAAATAGAAGCATATGGTGAAGCATGTGTGATGCTTTTCCTATGAAGACCCTTAAAGACTCAAGCACCAGAAGATTGTAAGTGAAAATATTGACAAATCTTTTAAACTGGGTTGGATCAACTTGCATGACTAAAACATACATTCAAATCCACAAACATGTGATTTGTTCCAAAAGTGATGACCCTAGTAAAACTGAAGATTCTGTACTGAGAAGTGGTCTCAGAACTTATTTCATTAAGTGTTACAGGAAAAGACAAAGTTGTATAAAGTTATAAATGCAGAGATTCCAATTACGGTGACACATGTTTTCTGTCTTTGAACAGAGTTTATAATTAATATTCTTTGTTTTGTTTCTCATAATTTCAGTATGGAATTAAAATAATTGACCATTTATGTTACCTATCCAGACAGGTTTACAGTTTCCAATTGAAGCCCCAGTTCCTCCACGACTGTAGCTTTTCACTGTCATGCTTGTCCACAAAGCATAGGTATACTTTTTACCTGTTTAAAAAAAACTCTAAAACATGTAAAAGTAAAACAGTTATTTTTGTGCATGTACATTACTTAAATATGACACTATTGGTCCAAAATGAACTGGTCTCTCAATTTGACTGAATGGTAATACATTCTATTTTGCTGGATAGACAATTGCAGTCTAACAATTTCCAGGCTGTTTTCTGCTGGTCCCAGGACTGGCACAGCTGAGGTACCATCCACACAGACTGCAACCCATGTTCTGTGTTCCTGGCAGCCCACTGCTTCACTTGGTGAAATGGTTAAAGAATTTTACCTTGTTCATACATTGTGGAGCAATTTCTTCCAGGATCAGTTAGTGCTGTTTTCGTCATCTTCGTGACAAAAGTATTCTTGAGCGTACAAGGTAATCTTAATCTAGTTGTGAAATAGAACTGATTGAAATTTTAGATTTTGTCTATTCTACAAAGTACTTATACTATTTTGACTTGCATTAATAAAAAAACACTAAAATACAGCTTTCATTGATTAAAACTAGACTAAAATGTCTTCAGTTTTTATCGACTCAAACTAGACGAAAATAGTCATGGATCATTCTGACCAAAATAAGACAAAAATGCTGAGACTTTTAGTTGACTAAAACTTGACTAGACTGAAAAGAGTCTGGACGTGACTAAGACTAATAAAAACTAAAAGGACAGCTTGATGCAAAGACTAGACTAAAACAAAAATTAAAACAGGCTGCAAAATACAACACTAGGATCAGTAAAGTTTTCTGATTCTGGTTTCTGACTGTGTACTATGTTGTGGCTTGTCATTTGTTGGCCACTTTACTTATTTTCTTTCTTTACTTACATATTTACTAACTTATTACTGTGAAGCATATCAGGGACAATAATGACATGGAGCACAGAGAGGAGGTGTGATGACTGGGAGTCTGGTGCAACAACAATAATCTGTCTCTTAATGTTTACAAGACATAAGAGCTGATTATTGACTTCAGGCAGACCCAGGTTGACCAACCTCCAGCAAACATCGATGGCACCATAGTGGAGAGAGTGAGGAGCTCCAAATTCATTGGTATTCCCATTGCAGAACAACTCTCCTGGACCAACAACATCTGAGTTCCTGACCAAAAGAGCCTAGTAGTGCCTTTCTGTGATGGTTGAGAAAGGTTCAACTCTCCGAACCCATTCTCAATGCCTTCAACAGAGGAACCATTGAGAGCATCCAGACCAAATGTATCACAGTCTGGTATGGAAACTGCCTGCAGAGCCCTTCAGAGGATTGTGCGGACCATTGAGCGCATCATCTGGAGCCTTCTACCTGGCCTGCAGCACATTTACACTTCCT
This sequence comes from Rhabdalestes septentrionalis, assembly GCA_037832545.1. NCBI lineage: Eukaryota > Metazoa > Chordata > Actinopteri > Characiformes > Alestidae > Rhabdalestes > Rhabdalestes septentrionalis. The sequence goes on from JBBMFX010071514.1 coordinate 10,317, forward strand.
ACTTCATCAGTATGGCCACCAGCACTGTGGAAACCCCCCACTATTCTTGCCAATAACTGTTTACCTCCCTCCCAACTGGTACACCAGGGTGCCCCACGGACCACATTTGTAGACCTGTTCTAAAAATAGCTCACTGGTGAGCAGCTTCTAACATTTTATTTGATCCTGTTGCTATTCTTCCTTAATCTTCCTTAAACACATTTGCATTTCTATAGATTTGAAGCCATACTGAGCCATACTAATGGGATTCCTGTTTCATATACTAGTACAGAGTTTACCTAAACTTTATGTATTGTAAACAAATGCTTTTTTTTAGATATTGTCATTTTCAAACAGATATAAATGCAAATGTGATTAAAGAAGAATAGCAACAGGATAAAATTATGTGTTAGATGCTGCTCACTGGTGAGTCACTCATGTGGTCCTGAGGGGCACCACGTTGGTGACCCCTGCTCTAGAATATTAAACTGGTAGCCCTTCTCATGGCTCAGTACCTGTGAAGTTGCTCTCAGTCCTGAAATGGTCAGAAGCAGGTCTGCTAAACAGTGTAACATCATCTTCCCCAAGCACTCCCGTTACTGAACACCTCGCTGTCCACACACACACTGAACTGTCTACTTTATACCCTGCTGCCCCCCCAAACCTGTTTTACACACAACTCCCACATCCTTTCATTTGCACCCTGCTCTACATAACACCCACACCCCCTAAACTGTTGTCAGGAGCAAATGTTTACATATTACTTTTTTGCCTACTTGATCACTGCCCACACACTGCAATACTTGCACAGTTTGTAGATTTGTAATCCCCTCTTTTTACCCTCACTGTCTGAGTGCTGCTGTTCCGTTGTGTTCTATGTTGCACCTATGGTCCAGTAGGTCGATATTTCGTTACACCGTGTACTGTGTATAATGCTGAGATGACAATAAAGCTTTGAATACAGAGAGTACAGAGTGCTTGACAGAACACAGAATCATTCACAGTAGGAACAATGAGATACTTGCTGAGAACAAAATATACAACCCATGTGTGACCTTGAATGGGCCAGTTACCTGCTGTTCTAGATCAAACATGACAAACTAAACATGAAGTTCTTTTGAATAGGTGTAATAAATGTTGCCAGTGTGAAGGTAGGAATGATTGGTAGCATTTCGGAGGCTTTATCAATTAGCAGAGCGTCTGCTAAAGAGCTTTTCATAAGAGTGGATTGATATTCAAAGAATTTAACTCATCAAGTGACATTTGCTTGCACTGGAATGTGTCATTAAGTAAAGCAGCTACACCTCAGAAACATAAAAAAAAATTAGGGTCCACATTCAGAAAGAACTACAGCGTTGCAGTTGTTCACCAATCAAAAAACAGTAAAAAACGAATTGTAACTGGTATGTAGAAATAAAAGGTAAATAAATCTGACTTGTGGGCGATCAATTGAGAATTAAAACTGTTCCCTTTATGCTTAAATACTTAAAACTATCTGATGGTCCTGACAAGTCTGACATAATTTGAACTGATTTCACCTTAGGAATGATTGCACCCTGCAACAAATTAAGACCGCCATCAGCAGAGGGAATAAATAAGCAGAAGTATCATGTTTCAGCAGCTTGCTCCCACCCCAAAGTATAATGCGTTAATGCAAGTGGTTAAATTTAAATTGAATACTGCAAAGAGTTGTGTGTTAATTACATGTGAGGAGTTTATAGTTTAAATTAACTTTTCATTTATGTATTTTCAAAATTTGAAAATTATTTGACTTCAGGCTGCATCTGCATCACAGTGGGCTGAACTGCTTCCTGTCTGTTGGCCCCAGAAGAAGTACATGCTGTCCTCATAGATTCTCATAGCTCCACCCCTCCCCCTCCCCCTTGGATAAAGGAAACTTACCTTACAGTCCGACCTGTATTTTCACCCTTTTTTTGCATAATTTCTACTTATCTCAGTAAAGAAAAGTTCTGGCAATGGCTTTGGTGACAGAGATTTTCCTGCTACTTGGCAACACAAGTGTATTGCTTGGTTCTGTGGTGATGTTGCTGCTGGTTGTTTATTTCCTCTCCTCTAACACCGGCTCTCAGCAAAAGAGGAAGGAACCTCCTGGACCTAAGCCACTGCCTATACTGGGTAACCTTCTACAACTGGACCTCCGTAGGCTTTATCTGAGTCTCTGTTCGGTAATTGTCTTATTGATTATTTTTTAGCTTGTTTACAGCTAATGAAATTTACATTTAAAATGTATATATTCTTAAACTTGTATTTACTGACAAGATACTTGAACTGACAACAAAAAATTTTCATTTGTAGTATTTCTTTCCTCCCCCTTAGACTTTTGATCATGAAAGAAAATGTGGTCAGACAGGTTTTAAGCCGTAGGTGTTTCCTGACAGGTCTCTGTTTGTCTTAAGTGTTAGTATTATACTCAGGTATGTGAAGGTGACTGGACAAAGGCTATATAGGTTATATGTACACACTATGAAAACGTATAGAAACTGAGTTGGGTTTTTTTCTAGAATAACATCTTTAAAAATATTCGTAATACAGGAGCATAACATATATGCTGGCATGGCATGAAGGTATAGCCAAATAATGCATTTAGGCTTACAGACAAAAATTAAAACATTGCAGTCTCTTTATAATGCCCTAATAATGCAAAAAATGCAATGGCCATTTGGCTTGTTGTTGATGTTCAGTAATATTAACAGAATGGTCTTTTAAGCCAGTTGACTCCACACGTGGACATAGGTTGGGCAATATGACCACACATGTGCAAGACATACTATGACCATAGGTTCTTCACAACAGAATAGACAGGACAAGAATATTAGTAAATACTGTAAATACAAGGGAATGCTGTAAAAATAAACAGTAATTACGCAATGTGCTGCAATAGGCTAAATCTCTAAAACTGTGTCATTGTGTTAGGTATGGGATTTTGATGTGTCCACATTTCTGATGATGTTTGCAGATGTCAAAACAATATGGATCCATATTCACTGTGCACTTTGGTCCAAAGAAAGTGGTTGTCTTGGCAGGATATCAAACAGTTAAGCAAGCGCTTGTGAATCACGCTGAGGAGTTTGGAGACAGATATATCAGCCCTATATTTTATGACTTCAACAAAGGATGTGGTAAGAGAGTTCAAACTCTATTGTTCAGGAAAACCAATTCAAGAAAGTTGAAAATTTGTTTACCATTCATTAGCCACTGGTTTATTTACTACATATTTTTCAGTTTCAGTGTATTTAGAATACCTGATCAACATGTGCATGATAAGCATTTGTGCCAATGGTAATACATTTCTAATTTAATGGGGCCAGATTGTGCAAAATGCACTTTTGTGTTTCCATTTGGGTCTCTACTGCTCCTATAAACATTCCAACCACAAAAAAAAACATGCAAACACACAGAATTAGGAATCGGTGGGGTGTGGCTATCAACAGCTTATTTGCATAAAAGTGACAGAGCCTTAAAATGGCTCATTTTGAAAGTGGCTGAAACTGTCAAGGCTAAAGATGGTGAGATCTCTTTATGTGAGAGTGATTTTGTGCATAAAAATTCATGAACGAGTTTTCCATAATATGAGTTGTATGAATTTTGCACAACATGTTTTTTTCTAAAAAACTACACTATTAATGTGTAACCACATGATTTAATGTTTTGCTATGGTACATGAGAGAAATGTCCTGAATGTACAATTTTTTAACCCCCTGGGCCCCCTTTAGCCTTGTTAATGCATATGGAATGAAATTTCCCAAGGGTCTGGAGTTTTCAGAGCTTTTAATTTTTAACTTCAACTCATTTAATATATCAATAATATACTCCACACACCCAATTGTAATGCTTGACCCCCCTAGTGGTGCCATGTTCACACTGGAATGACGCACTAGAAGGAAACAGGTTGTTGAGAAATGAGATTTAATGAAGCAAATCAAATGTCCCCTTTCTGCCCCTTTCATCTTGTGGAGTTCAGAGCAAAGATTCCAGAACTCGATGGGTGTCCACGCAATGATTCGGGGTTTCGGCTGGTGTTTCAACGAACCACCAATCACATGACAGATCAATTAATATATACTGGAGACAGGTGGACTTGACTTTGGATAACTACCAACCCAGCCCCGAGCTAATGGAGCTACTGAAGCTGCTTGTCACACCTGGGGTGTGCAGGCACCCTCGACCATGCACACAACACCCTCTGATGTCTCCAGCTTGTGCCCAGTACTGTGTACCCACTAGTACTCAACTGGTTCAACTGAACCAAGCATCACACGTGGCCACATTTGGCAAATTGAAACTTTTTAAAAATACTTTTTAAAATTCCTTGTTATTTACACTGTTAAATCATACAATTTAGGTTCAATGCTTTCATTCTTAGCTCAACACCAGAGAAATTTAGTTTTTAGTGTTTTCTACCAGATTATGTCATTAATCCGTTTTTGGGCAAGCCAGACACTTTACACAATAATCTTTAGTTCCCAATAGGGGAGTATGATGGCTTAATGCACTACAGTGGAGCAAATGAATGACACAATTTTGACATGGGTGTAACATTAAGAATGTCAGATAATGGTTTGTGTTTGTGCATGCAAACTTGTTAATAAGCTACATATTTCAGACTTTTTTGGCCCTTGTAGCACTGAGAATGGCTATTTTTTGTGGTTGTCAATTCATATGGCTGTGTTAATGCCTATGGAATGAAACAATTTTTAACTTTAACTCAATAAATAAATCAGTAATATACTCCAAAGTGCAGGAAGCCATCATACTCCCCTTTTGGAAACTAAGATTATTATATAAAATTGCTTGTTTGGCCAAAAATGGATAAATGACAATCTGCTAGAAAACATTAAAAACTACCTTTCCCAAGTGTTGAATTTAGAATGAAAGCATTTTTACCTAAATTGTATGAGTTAACAGTGTGCATAACTAGGATATTTAATGTACTTTTCATGGGTTTCAATTGGCCAAATGTGGCCATGAGGAGCCTAAATCTATAGTAAAAACATAAAGGGCCAGGAAGTTAAAAGATTGTAATAGGAAATCAAAGGGCCTAGATGGTTACAGGGTAAACATATACATTATGTTTGACATCCAAAAGGAAATTTCACTGAGTAATGTTGGTCATTTCTTTGGATACTGATTTTCCTTATGAGAACCCTAATTTAGAACACCAAGCCAGGTTACCACAGTTTATCACTTTGCTATTGCTGACTTTGTCAACAGAAGCCATTTACAAACAAAAAGCATGATAAACCTACAAACAACAAAGTTGTTTGAGTCCATACTAGCACATTGCACCATGTGATAACACAAAGTTGTTTGCACAACAAAACCTTTTATCAGAATCTTGCCAAGAACAGAAACTTTTTTTTCAAGCTTCAAAACTGACTGCTGATGACATAAAGCATATATTTGAATTAAATCACTGGAAAATGTAAGCTGTCTCAGCAACTTTTCACCAGTGTGTTAGCAACTTCTGCCACAAAGATCAATAAAATCATATATATATATACAGACATGAGTGTAAACGTTTCAGAACCTACACCATAATTTCTGTATATGCTCTGTATTTTCTGTATTTTGTGGTTTGATTTAAACTGGGGTTTGTTGTTATGATCAACTATAGGAATTCTGTTTTCCAATGGGGAGAACTGGAAAGAGATGAGACGTTTTATTCTCAACACCCTTCGAGACTTTGGTATGGGCAAAAGAGGATGTGAGGAGAAAATCTTAGAAGAGACGCGCTATTTAATTGAAATGTTTGAAGAGTTTAAAGGTAAGAAACCACAGAAAGCAGCAATGACAATTTGTTACTTGGAATTGCTAGAATTGTTCAAAGGTAAAAATTAATTATACAAATACAAAACAGAATTAATTATTATTAAGATATTGTTTTGGCATTTAACAGAATATGTGACAAAATGTATACTTTTCATTATTAACAAAAATAAATTCAGACTGT
>JBBMFX010071553.1:0-10533 GCA_037832545.1 Rhabdalestes septentrionalis
TGTGTGTGTGTGTGTGTGTGTGTGTGTGTGTGTGTGTGTGTGTGTGTGTGTGTGTGTGTGTGTGTGTGTGTGAATGCGCACTAAACATAACCCCAAGTGTCTCATTGTAGTAGTAAGTGGTGTGAATGAGTGGCTGTGCGAGAGGCACAAATTCCCACAGAAAATCCTAAATCTACTATAGCTGCAAAAGCAGGACCAACACTATATTCAAATCTAAGTATTGGAAAGCAATGTCATTAATGTCCATGTTGGTGGAATTTTCAGGCATCCCAATACAGTTATATATATATATATATATATATGTGTGTATATATATATATGTGTGTGTGTGTGCGTGTGTGTGTGTGTGTGTTCGTGCGCATGTGTTAATGCGCACTAAACATAACCCCAAGTGTCTCATTGTAGTAAGTGGTGTGGATGAGTGGCTGTGTGTGAGGCACCCAAATGCCTCACTGTGAAGAGGTGTGTATGTGGGGGGGTGTACAAAACCATGCTCTCCTCTTCTTTAAGAGGTGTAGTGAGTGTGTGTGTGAGTGTGTTTGTATCTGCTAATTTATGCCCCTTTCAGCTCTCACTGTATTGAGGAGTGTGTGTGCCCATTGAGCCACGCCCCTGAATAAAGCAGCACCAGTCGTGTGGATGGAATGTGAGGAACAAAGCGCTCCAAGTGGGGCGACAAAGGAAAAAATAGGCTTTTTGAGTGTGTGTGTGTGTGTGTGTGTGTGTGTGTGTGTGATTGTGTGTGTGTGTATGTGCATTGTAGCTTTGTCTCTGTAGTGTGTAATGTTATTTCAACTAAAAGGGAGGATCCTGTTGTGGGACCATAAAAGTCATTTTCTCCACATTTTTTAACAAATCTTCTTTGAAGGAGCTTGGACACTCTCCTCCCTAAAATCTGTCATACCTGCTGCTTCTGCATGGCGAGTTTAGTAATGTGCACAAAGGCCAGTTTATCCCAGCTGCTCTAATTGTAGCCCATGTACATGAAATGGCAATTTACTCCTGTGTGGCAGAGCTCTGAGTGCTGCTGAAGCACAAAAGGAGCGTCTATCAGCCTAACGTTCAAAGTTCAGAAGCGTCAGTCCAGCACAGGCCATGGATCCCGCTGAGAGAGGCTAAAAGATCTCACTATTAAATCCACTCAGTGTGTTTGGTTTAGATTATTGATCACCCTGTTACACCAACCAAGCACTAGACAATGTGATCATGTGGACAGGATCAGGTGTGTGTTTTCACAGGCACCTTAATAACCCTATCTGAAGAAAAGGAGTGCACTTCAGTACTATGGACAGCTCTTCATACCCAAAATCCTGAATCTCTGAGAAAGATTCATTTCAACTCAATGTTTTTACAGAGGTTATTATAACCAAAATTGACGGAAATGTGGGGTCAAGCTCCTGAAGCGGCATACAGGCTGGAAGAGCATCTGTTATCTGAGTCTCTTCTCCTTAAACAGTAAAGCATATTAGAAAAATCTGATTTCAATAAATAAAAGTGGTTAAACAGTGTAAACCCGGTGTTTTCTCTCCCCTCCCTCTGGGAGTTTTACCCACCCACTTGTGGGCGGAGACTATACCGAAAATTCTCCCAGATTCAGAGATCTTGTGTGTTTTCAGATTGTTTCTAAGACTTAAGTAAAATAAATGTTTGTGATGACAGTTTTAAAACACCAGTAGTGGTTATTATTCTCACATGTTTTCAAAATTACAATACCTACGTGACTTTGGAACACCAAATAAAGCTCAGCATGACATTTAACACCTTAAGCATCAACACAAACCAGGATAGCGTCTGTATAAGAAGCTGTTTGTCCATACGATAACAATTTAACGTTTGCTGCATTGCTGGCTTGACATGTGCTCATAGGGCAAAAGGTGGAGAAACACACTGTACAGGTTGCCAGTCCATCACAGTGCAGACACACAGACAAACACATTTCCATATGGATGGAGAACATACGAGCTCCACATAGGCCGCTTGCTGTGGCGGGATACTGAACCCAGGACCTTCTGTGCCCACTGTGCCACCCTTTCCCTTGAATCAGAATTAGAACCATAAAATTTGACCAATTTCAGAGGAAATTGTTCCGGCAAGAACCCTGCTCAGCCGACAGCCTGGTGGTTGGGGAGTTGCCCCTGTGTTTGGAAGGGCGTGGATTTGAATCCCAGGAGTATCAGTGGCACCACAGAGATTCCCTTGAGGAATGTCCTGTCCCCACACTATGCTCCCTGGGAGCTGTGTTCCTGGCTGCCTGCAGCTTCACTTGGTGATGTGGGTAAAATACAACGGGGAAAAAAAATCACACTGTGTCCTTACTTTACTTACTTTACTTACTTAATTAATAATTATTAATTAATTATTCGTTAAAGAAAAAGGTAAATGGGGCATTTGGCTGATGCTCCTATGCAGAGTGACATACAAACATTAGTTACAGGGACAGTCCCATTATAGAACCACTTAACTCAGGGCTGGGCAATTAATTTCTGAACTGTGTTGGAGGGCCGAACCAAGGTTAACTTGATTTCTGGTCAATATTAATTTTCTCCCAGTAAAAAGCAGTAAATTTTACATTTTGATAAGCTGCTACTGATAATCAGAAGTACAGGAATATTCAGTAAATATTTATGTAGCTATATTAATTGTGGTGTAGGTGGAAGAGGACAATTTGGCAGGAAACAACACTCAGTGTGGGCCTGAATTGTGTCAATCACAAACATCATAATAAGAAAACAAAACAGCCAACAAAAAAAATATTACATCCATAAATTGCTATAAAAGTATTCACAGCGCAGATGTGTATTTTGAGTAGATTCATACTACGTGCTCGCCCCGCCCAGCCGGCGCCCGCCCCCGCCCCTATATTAAACCGTACCTTGAGTAAAGACCCCATGAAGATCCCTGTTTGGGGGCATGACCTCAAATTCCAGTCTTGGAGGGCTGGTCTTCAGCACGGCACCATCTTGAATAAGTGACCGGCAACAATAGTAGAAAGTATTAATAAAAATAATTGTCACACCTACTTACTTTGTACTATTCGGAGCATTTACTAATGACATTTCAGTTTTGCGTAGGTGGCCTAAATTTAATCTGGAGATAAATATATATTTCTCAGTTCCATTTAACTCCTTCCCAGTTCCTCAATCCTTCTTTCAGTTTAATTTCATTTCGTTCTGTCCTGGACTGCTGTTTCACACCACCTTCATTTTCTGCTGTGATACTTTTGCCATGATAATTTATTAGCTTCAACAATTTTAAGCACACGTTTGACTGAAAGAACCTCTTAAACCTTTATATTAGAATTCACAAAGGTTCTTTACCCTCACAAATCTCATTTACAAAAATGACTTTGGCCACTAAGACATTTCTTTTGGAAAATCTGATATTAATCCAAAGAACCCAATTTGGTTCCATATGCAGCTGTTCTAGACTTTCTGGAGCAATGCTGCTGCAAAGGAGCTATTCCTTAATTAAAGAAAGTTCTATACTGAATGAAGGCTTTTCTTACAAGCCTCTTGAGAACCTTTATTGTGGAGAGGGTACTTGCTTGTATTTGAATCACACTTTAGTCCACTTTCTGAACCCATATCTGTTTACAGCCAATCAGACTGTAAAGATGAACCTTTTTTTTTTTTGCCCTGTGTCTTTTTGGTTCTTATACCAGTGCTTGTTAATTGTCCACATTTATTCTAGTTAGTTAACAGATGAGTTAATGTTATCGTCTCAAACAAAAGAATCTTTTAATCCTTATCTTCGCTGAAACCCATTAATTACCACCTATCAACTCCAGCTTTTAACCAATGAAACCTTTCTGCCTTTGTGATGCGAGAATCAGTTGAAGCTCTTCAAGCCTGAATGGAAGGAAATGAGCATCAGTACAGATGGCAGCTTCACATGAGGTTGACTGTTTGAGTTAGGAAAAATGCCAATATACTGATTTGAATTCGAATAGGAAAAATCAAACCCATTAATATTTATTACACAAATTTATCGAAGCACATGTGACTTTTCTGATACTGCGAATGAGCTAAATAACACATAGAAAACATGAGATAATGCAGACTGCAAAAGTCATGCTCAGAGGCTTTCACAGACGTACTTAATGTGAACAAATGCAAATTAAAGCAACATTAAGTTGTGAGCGAGAAACTGCCACACCAAAATTTCTTAAAATAGTTTTGGGAAAAGAAAAGAGTTTTTACTCAAGAAAAAAAAATGTGCATTCTCCTCATTGTTTTACAATCATCAACGTTACAGTCATATTCAAAATGTAGCTCCTGGGTAAATCAATGAGTATACATTCATTACTGGGAGAACAATTACATCTATTTAAAATATGAACAGAGGAAACTATATATACATAAATATATATACTGCCAAAACTCTTGATCTAACCAATCTTATATTATAGCCTAAACGTCTTCTTGATCTTGTTTTGAGAAGAATATGTTTATTTTAGTATAAGATTAGTTTTGTTAGATTGTTAATATTGTTTTAAGATTACTACAATTCTTAACATTCTTACAAATCTGCTCTTATATGGTAGATTATTCTCAAAACAAGATCAAGAATACTTTTAGGCTAGAAATAAGAATGCAAGTCTTGGTTGGATCAGGAGTTTTTGCAGTGTACACAACTGTTGCATTCAAAGACACGTGTTGGTTCTAGCTATATTTCTGCTGTAGGCATCTAGACCCCTGGCTCCTATCACTGTCACATGTGTGAAAAGACTGTGAGTTTAACTCCAGTGCACCACTTCATGTCTAACATAGGAGCTTCTTGGTAACATCTGACTTTTCTTTCACAGGTGTTGATTAAGTGTGCCTAGCGTGCAGTGACTTGGTTGAATAACGTTGATGTAAGTGTAGCTTTACAGGTTCTAGGAACAGATGTGGATAACTTGAGCACTGATGTACGTCACTTAAGATAAGAGCGTCAACTCATTGCCGTAAATGTTACTGTAAACCTCTCAGTGACCGAAGCATGTCCCCGGAATTCTGAAATTAAAATGTATGTGAAATGTTACTGTGCTGAGATGTATTTGTAAGCCTGTTTTGAAATGGCCTGCCCTTGGGCCGACACAGGAAATGATAAAAGTGACAGGGCATTATGATGATTAAGATTTATCTGGAGAGCAGGGCCGTCCTGTAGGAAACGAATGGGTCAACAACTTCAGAGGAACAGGAAGAGACGCTAGACAAAACGTTTCTTTGGACAAAAGGGACATTTATCTTGGCCAGATATGATTCCTGCTAATCACCAGCATGTTGCACAGTAGCTGACACCTGCCTCATGTTATTGCTTGTCTAATTTTGCACACAACATGATGTTCTTTGATGCAACAGAATGTTCAGAGCGGAGGGGTTTTAGCATCTTTCATTCTAATCAGACTTCCACAAACAGACCAAAACCTGTTTAAGTGTAAACCGACAACTGTAAACAAAAAATGTATAGATTATTTTCTTCTCACTAACTAGTACAATCATTAAAAACATAATATTTCACTTACAATTACACATATGACTTGTGTTTGTAATTAAAATGGGAAATATTTCATTATGATTCGACACTGACAATTGACTGATAATGAGTGTGTGACGTGGTTGTAAGTACATGAAACAAAGACGTTTTCATCAAAAAGCAAATGTAAAGATACAAATACTGGTAAATTATTGATTTATTGTTGAAGTACTGATTAAGTGATTGACTGGATGTTTGGTTGGTTGATTGATTGATTGGTTGATTGGTTTGTTGGTTGGTTGATTAATTGATTGATTGATTGGTTGGTTGGTTGATTGATTGATTGATTGATTGATTGATTGGTTGGTTGATTGGTTGATTGGTTGATTGGTTGATTGGTTGATTGGTTGGTTGATTGATTGATTGATTGGTTGGTTGATTGGTTGATTGGTTGATTGGTTGATTGGTTGATTGGTTGGTTGATTGGTTGATTGGTTGGTTGATTGATTGATTCATTGATTGATTCATTGATTGATTCATTGGTTGATTGCTTGATTGCTTGATTGCTTGAATATTTGATTGATTGATTGACGGATTGATTGATCCCGTTGTCACTAGTTTAGTACTCCTCTCATCACTCTTGTGGTATTCACGTCTTCAGTACCTTTAGTCCATGCATCCATCATCTGAACTGCTTATCCATAACCAGGTCCACGAGAGGGGCTGGAGTCTCTCCCAGAGTGAAAGGTGGAGATAAAAACAAAGGTCACCCGTCCATTGCAGGCATTGTGTTACATAACAATTACATGTTTTTGCTTTGGTGCACACTTCTATTCGATCTGGGGTCCAAAGCGTCTTACTTATCTCATGTTCAAATATTGATATGCCGAAAGTTATACTCAGAGTCTAAAGGTTGAACAATGGATTTTTTTCTACAGAGGTACTGCACAGTTCACATCAGGTCAAAACAAGGCTTAAGGCCAGTTTTCACTTTTGTATGCAAGTGAACACTTTGCAAACAAAGTGTTCATTTATATATATATAAATATAAAATATTTATAAAACATCATGTTATACAAATACTCTCTTCAGAAAATCTGTACAGTGGGGTTTTTGGAGAGAACCCACACTTTTAATGATATTTCTGTCAAAAATCAATGACTGAATAGTAAACCATGTTTTTGTGATCACCAACAAAAAAAATGCAATCTCTACAGTTTCCTGGTGTACTAGTGAGAATGGCCTTGATGTCTCTGTGGTCGCTGTTTAGAGAGAAGAGATTTCTAATTCAGCTCGAGGTGCTCAGTCTGATTAACCTAATAAACTGGATACCTGTTTTTCTGAACATGTGAATATTGTCAGTTTTGTGTATTTTCCACTTGGGATAGTTACAGTTTCACACATTCACCGGCTACCTGTCCTTCAGAATTTAGCAGGCTTGTTACTGTGCCTTTGACTGATGTTCCTTTCAGTGAAACTGCTATAAGGTGAGTAAGTGGATATGTACAGTATTAATGACATCACAGAATCAGTGAATATGTCTATAAATATATGCACATATATAGAAATATCAAACTTGCACCTTACATTTTTTTACATTGTCATCGCTGTACTTATTTTAATTCATTCAAAACAAAGGAATTTCAATACAAAAGAGACCACAGTTAGTTTTGTTATAGCGTAAATCAAAAATACTGAATAATGATCAAATCAAATAATAAAAAATGCTAATAAAACAAAAAAAAAAATACTGGGAGGCATTTCATCTGTAAAGATCAAGTTTCCAGAATTCTAACCTTCAACAAAAAGGTGAACAAAAACACTAATGTTAATGTGGATGCCTATGTAACGTCATATAAAAGAAACTCCCCGGCTTTATCCCACAGACCCCACATTGGAAGCCATGGATCTGTACTGTTGTAAAGCAAAAATCAATATTAGCAGGTCTGAATTCTGTACACTGAAACTTTACTTGTATCCAAAATGGGTTTTGGCTGGAAAATAAATATTTGTTGTGAGAGGATGTTGTTTAAATGAGATTTAAGATTGAGGAACACTGAGTGATGCAGCTGTGTACTGCTGTATATCAGTGGCATGTCCAGATGGGACCAATCGAGCTCCCTGAGCTCTGCCACATCTCCAGCACCAGGGTCTCTTCACCAAAATGAGTCCGACCGACACGACCTGAAACTGGGAGAGAAACAGGAAAGTAAAACATGACAAACATGACAAACATGACAAACATGACCTCTCACATTTGCCCCCCTCCCTTGTGCGGGCACGTTTCCAGCCCATGTGCCTCATGAGGCTTAGCCAGGAGCCCCACACTGGGTATTGTATGTATACAGAGCGGCTGATAAGCTAAAGAAACACACGCCTACAGCGAGATCAAAGGTTAGGAGTGAATGTGCTCCAACGGATTATGTGTGTGTGTAAGTGTGTGTTTGCGCATGTAGGCATGTTTGTTGTTGTGGATAACATGATGTGGCTGCTATCTAAGAAGGAAGCCTCCTCTATTCTGTTTCCCAATGAAAGATATGATAAGTGCCTTGAGCAGGAAAGAGAGAGAGAGAGCAAAAGAGAGAGAGAGAGAGAGAGAGAGAGAGAGAGAGAGAGAGACCTTAAAACATAAAGGTGCCAAAAATGGTTATTTGGATTGATGCCATGGAAAAACTGCTTATTTCTCTAAGAAACCTTTTAGAGGATGGAGAACCAGTTTTTGTAAAGGGATATGTTAATACATTTTTGTATACTATATTACAATATATAATATTAATGAACAATGTATGATATAATATTGTATTTATTCATTTTATTATATTATATTATATTATATTATATTATATTATATTATATTATATTATATTATATTATATTATATTATATTATATGAAACTCAAACATGTTGGAATCATCTACAGCTCTTAATCCTTCATTTAAATGCTTCTGCCACTACTACTATTATTACTACTACTACAAGAATAATAATGATGATGATAATTATGACAACAACAACAACAACAACAATAATAATAATAATAATACATTGTTATATTCTTATTGTTATTATTCTTATTATTAATGCTATTATTGTTATTGTTTATTATCATTATCATTATTATTGTTTTTATTTTAATTGTTATATTATTATTATTATTATTATTATTATTATTATTATTATTATTATTATTATTATTATTACTCCGTTTATTTATAGCTTCTTTCTCAATTTCAGAGCCAGGCTACTTTTTCACAAGTAGTTTTCCAAACATGGCTTCTATTCATATGGTACCTTTCTCAAACGCAATGATGCTTCATATGCAGCTGTAAAAACAACTGTAGGAGGAAGGGGAAAACTCCGTAGACCATTAAGTAGATCTTACATAACTTTATTATATTAACTCATTTTCAGCTCTTTCATACATGCTGGAATCATCTACAACACTTTTAATCATTCAGTTCAAATGAATAATGATAATAGTAATTACGCTAATCACCACCACCATCAACACCATTAACTTTGTCGTTATCATAATTATCACCATTACATTCAAATAAAAATAATCATAATAATGACAGTCATAAGACTAACAAATATTTAGTGTACATAGATCCCACTGCAGACTCACTGGTGCTTTACAAACAGTAGCAAAATCTGCAGTCAACAGTAAACAAAACTCACATCACACACACACTCTACTCCATCTGGTGGGGGAAGAGTCTGAAGTCCAGGTGGTAGAGGGACTTGGCCGATCTGGAAAGAGGCCTTAGCTGCAGGGGATGGTCCGTCTAAGCCCGAGAAGCCTGGTGTGCGATGGGCCCTCACCCAGGCTGGCCCAGAAATCCTTGTAGATGCAAAACATTTCAGAGCCCCAGGAGAAAACCACTGTCAGCAGTAATATCTGGGTTCTCTACTTAAAACAGTGCATTAAAATACAATTTTTTACACCACTTATACAAAAATATAATTATTCGCAATATCAACAACTGTTTTAACTTCTGTAATGAGGATGAAGTTTACAAAAACCACATTTTGCCTTTTTCTTTTCAATATTGTATTCAGTTTTTCTAGATTTTTGCGAATTTGAATTGAATGAAATAGTCCATAACGACTTGTCAGTCATAGAGAAAGAACAATATTTTTTATATTGTGCTGCATCTTTTTTCACTCAGCAGACACAATCATTTGAAATCATTTGACAAAACAACATGCCAGTTTTGTTTGCTTTTGTGTTTAAATATTTACAGAATATGGGCAAAAGTATCAGGATGCTGGACCAGTTACTGCACCAATAGGAACTTTTATGACATTGTATTAAAATGCATAGATTTTAAAGGGGACATATTTTGCAAAACTCGCACCCTTTTGTATATCGCTTTAGGTCTCGACTTTTTCTATAAACTCTCCAAGAATGAAAAAGAAACACCCATCCATTTTCTGTGAATTAATTTAAAGAGATTGGTGTCAGGAATCATATGCTACTATGTGTCACACATGAAGTGTTGTGATCATTTGCTCTGGGTCCAAATCGTGGTCAAATATATAGGGCTAGATAGTGCCTCTGTTTTCTGCTAATTTCACCCCCATAAGCATGGAAAGGCTGGGGTGTGGCCAGCAACAGCTTATTTGCATAAAAGTGACAGAGCCCTTAAACAGCTCATTTTGAAAGGGCTGAAAATGTAAAGAATAAAGTTGGTGAGATCCCTTTATGTGAGAGTGACTTCGTGCAAAGAACCTTATGAACATGTTTTGCATAGCCCATAGACATAGTATAACTAAAATACTAGTAACAGTCCAGGCCTGACCCCATCCAACACTTTTGGGATGAACTGGAATGGAGATTGTGAGCCAGGTCTTCACATCTAACATCAGGGCCTGGACAAACTAAACAATAAAGCGGACATATTATTATTAGCCTAAATTATACTAAGCGTTACTCGTCGCAGTTGCATTTTTACTAGTAACAATTTAATTAGAGAGCTCTATAATTCAATTCCCACTAGTAATAATTCCAATTACAGAGCTCTCTAATTCAGTTTTTACTAGTAACAATTCTGATTAGAGAGCTCTCTAAT
>JBBMFX010071564.1:0-10533 GCA_037832545.1 Rhabdalestes septentrionalis
AATAAATAAAGAAGGGAGTAATAAAGAGACACAGGAATGAGAGAGAGACAGAGAGAGAGAGAGAGACAGAGAGAGAGAGAGAGAGAGAGAGAGACGGAGAGAGAGAATTAGAGAGGGGAATTAAAGAGTGCATGGGCAAAACAGAGAGTGAAAGGGCAAGAAACAGAAACAGATGAAGTGGGAAAGTATATATAAATATATATGTACATGTCCACAGAAATGTGTGTGTGTGTGTGTGTGTGTGTGTGTGTGCTGTGTTCTGGTTGTTAGTGAGTTGCCCTTGTCATCAGAAGGTTGTGGGTTTGAATCTAAGGACTGCCAGTGACACCACTGAGGTACCCTTGAGAAAAGTACCATCCCCACATACTGCTCCTTCATCCATCATCTGTCTGACTATCCATGTCTACAGAAATTAGAGATGGCATGGGCAAGAGAGAGAGAAAGTACAAAATGACATCAACTACATACAAATGCCTCGCTAAAAAACCTAAGCCATACGCTGTCCAGGAAATCCGAAGAGAGACTATCGGGTGTGGGTCAGGGGTTTACTGAGAGTTCTCAGTAAAAAAAATGGAAAAACTGTGGGTGTGACGTTCTAGGCATTTTGGGTTCTAGGTTCATATTTAGCAGCACCAGTCTTCAGCAATCTAAAATTTCCCACACATACGTTTACTTTTTTAAAGAGCAGCCCTTTTGGACCTGAGAGACCTGCAGTTTCCACTCATAATCTCATCTCTTGATTCAGGCCTCCAACTCGGGCGGTTCAGAAAAGCAGGTGTGTGTGAGCGTTGTAGCGGCGGTGCTGTGTGTCATTAAGTGGAGAAGCAGGATGAGGAGGTGGAAAAATAGAGAGAAAATACCCCAAGAGGGCTTTAACCATCCCCTGGGTGCGATAAAAGGGGGCTTTCCACACTAACGATACAGGCTAATGCGCGGGGTGTCATTTCCAGAGCATTCTCAGGTGTCATTGCCGCCTGGGGGGCGGGGTGGGGGTGCTGGGGGTTGTTGAGGCAGTGGCGTCAAGCGTGGAAAATTTTGCTGGCTGCCACCCAAGCTGAGCCGTGGCAATCCACTTAGTAAACCCCACTCTCTGCTAAATTGCTTTTGTTCAGCATAGCAGGTTTTTAAATAATACAGTCAGCAAGAAGCTCTCAATAAAGGTTGTGATTGCACAGCGGCGGGGGGTGAACCCACACTTTCCACACACGGCACCATGAATAGGGCTGGGGATTCAAAGACCAGGCCGATCTTTAATCCTCAGTCGTTTTGCAGTCCTATTGAAAGGGCATAATAATAAAGTAAAGTTACATGAGTAACCCCTCCGCAAAGAATGTAAATAGTCTGCACTTCAGGACTCCTTCCTCAAGAAAAGAAAATATGGGAATGTCTTTCTTTCCATCAAACAAGGCTGTGGAGACAGCAATAACTCCTCATCAAATTCAGATCACCATGAAATATATTTTCTTCTGCCTACACACACGAATGTGGTCTGAAGTGAACAATTCGTTTCAGTGAAACCAGCAGAAACAATAAATAAGAAAAAAATTGACTTTACTTTTGAAGACCAAATATATTTATCTGAATAAAGAAACAAACTACAAAAGTAGAAATGAACGATGAGTAGTGCAATAGTTTCCTATATTTATTTCCTATATTTATAAATGACATGAACGAAACAGTTCACTCGTACATGCCAATGTTGCCAACATTGAAGGAAAGCCATTAGACCTCATTTATTTGAGCTATGCTAATCAGTGGCTATTGGCTTTCATTCATCATTAGCAACATTAGCATTATCGATCCATATCCTTTACTTTTCATCTTATGTTGTTTTTATATTGCTTGTGTGACTTTTCGCCACCCCCTCTGTATGGCTTTAACAGACTGCTTTCATAATTGTGCATTTAAGACAAGTTAGTTAGCTCGGTTTCGCTCAGAAATATTTGGCCCATTTCAAAGCATTTTAGATTTAACAGAAACAGGTCAATAAACTTTATGTGCTGCATATATGGCAGTCACATGTAAATGAAACAATTAAGAATGAGTTTTCTGTAATAATACCAATAAACCCAGTGTGATTTGAATAAACAACAGCAGATTTATCTACTTATCATAAATCTTTAAATTACAACAAAATCTTGCTTGATCCAAGGCTCGTCATATTTAAATCAATTTTAACTGATTCAGTTTAATTGTTTTCACAATTAACAGATTTATGCTGATTTGAAGGAATTTGAATAAAGAAATTCCAAATATATAATTATTTAACTAAAATCAAATAGATGCAAACAAAAAACACAAAAAATAAACTATGACATGTTTGATTGAAAGAATGAAGGTGAAGCACTCCTCATACCTTTATTGTAAAGGGTTTTGGGGAACTCATGTTAAGGGCAGGTTGAAAACTGTGTTTGCAGCTCAGTGTCTATACACTGACCAAACATGCTCAAAAGAGTGATAAAAATGAAACTTTTTGGCACTTTAACTGTCCAAGGCTTTATCAAAGAGAGAGTAAGACAGAGAAAAACTCCAAAGATTCAGGCCCACTCTCCCCCATTGAAAAAAAAAAATCAGTCACGTAGAAGGCTGACACAATGACAAATCTGTCCTGCTGCATTGGCTTGAATTGGTATGGCCCAGAGACTATTGGCATTTGCCACTCAGTAGGCCGGCCCCCAAAGCTCTTTCCTGCTGATTAGGCAAATACCATGCTTCCAGAATAATTAATGCCCAACACTGAGCCTTGTCCCCGGGGAAACGATCACTTCCAGCCAATGACGGAAAGGTGAGTGAAGGAGAGGCAGGTTCAGAAAGACTGACGAGCCTCCCGAGACTCGGCAGCCAATCAGCAGCGATAAGCTGAGCGCTTTGTCCTTGGCTACGCTGTGGGTTGAGCATTAAAAAAAGATGTCCTTACTGGCAGTATGTGATGAGCAGGAGGTGCCTCCACCATTCCACCCCACCTGAAATGCGGTAAATCCTGTTAGAAGTTATGCTTCTTTAGTTTTTAGCACTGGAGCTACACAAAGCATGTGGAGACGTTCTAATACACTTGCTTATGTGGTATCTGATCCTGTATGAGACATTCTTATCTAAACCCTCGTGGTCCTCAGAGACTCTTTCTCAGTGGTATCAAGGTAGAGACAGTCAAGCAAGCTCTCCCATTGGTTAGGTCAGTAATAAGGAAGGAGAATAAACCAATCACATCATGGTTACCACTAATGTGGCTGACACAGCCAATCAAGGACTCAGCTGGAACAAATGTGGCAGATGTTGGCAGGAGCCATTGACAGTATGGGGAAACTGGACCCATGCTGCTGTTTTCAGTGGGGACCAGCTGAGGTCAATCATGTCACTTCCTGATTGTCTTCTCATGCTGCGAGCGGTGGGAAAGCATGACGCAGTGCAGGCGCCTGAGTGAGGCAGATCTCCCAGCCCAGCTGTTTATGTAAAATATGAAGTGAAATGAACACAACATCAAAGACAACACAGATTAATCAGTTTGCATCTGGTAAAGAATAATGAAGATTACGATCAAATTTGTTTTATGGTTATTATTATTAATTATATAAATAAAAATCTTTGTAGTGACAGCTGACTTTGAGGTGGCTGGAAAACACTGACTTTAAAAAAGCGGCCCAAACTGAGAACTAATCAAGGGCGCATACCACAACATGTAATACATCAGAGAGAATTTAACACAGAATCAAAGAGTGTGAATCTACAGCTTGGGCTAGATGTAAATCAGTCCCGATCTTAGACAATTCTAATTTTTCTCACCACCTGTACGATAAACAATATATGTATGTTCTGAGTTGCCAGTTTAAACCAAAACAAATGC
Source organism: Rhabdalestes septentrionalis (assembly GCA_037832545.1). Taxonomy (NCBI): domain Eukaryota; kingdom Metazoa; phylum Chordata; class Actinopteri; order Characiformes; family Alestidae; genus Rhabdalestes; species Rhabdalestes septentrionalis. The sequence continues at coordinate 3,842 of JBBMFX010071564.1, forward strand.
AGAAACATTCTGGCTTACCTTTACATCATGTGAACTTAAGGCTCAGACCAATAATTTTAAAAGTTGCTCAGTGACAACATCAGTAGTTTGACTTGAAAATAGCCAAAACAGTACTTTTAATTAGTAGACCATTTCAGCCATTTTTTAGAAGGTTCTTTAAAGATCCTGATACAACAGGTTCTCCATTAGAGAGGGGGTTATGTATTTAATTATTTAAATATCCTAATGCAACAGGTTCTCCATGTGGTTAAACAGGTTCAACAGGTTCTTCACATAATTGTATTGTCTTCACTATTAACTCTAAAGAGACCTATTTTCCAGGAGTACATGAATTGGGTGGCTATACCTCAGGAAACACTTGATCAGATCAGTATGGAACAGACAAGATTGTGGGACAGAAACCTGGCTCAAAAACTCCATGTCATGTTTTGGGATTTTTTATGGGATTTATGGGATAAAAAAAAAAAATTGGGTGTCTGTTTGTGTCTTTTGTCACGTTGTCAGCTGTGCTGTGTTTCAGTTCTGGGATTATGTTTTATGATTAGTTTATGTGTGTAGGTTTTGTATTTAAGTTTCTAGAGTTCATGTATTCAGTTGCTGGTCATCCCTCACACTTTCCTGCATGCGACCCCTTCCTCATGTATCTTCTGTTTAGTGTACTTTTGTTAGGCCCTTGTGCCTTTTTGCTTTGGTTTGTGTAGAGTCTGTGTTCTTTATAATAAAAAAAAAAAACATCCCTTGAACCTGCATCCTGCAACTCATGACACTCCCTAAGTAACATAACAGCAAAAACATAAATAAAATGAACTTTAGTGTTGCAGGTAGTGGATAATGCCATTTATTATTATGAGTAATATTAGTAGTGTTATTGTCAAAATCATCATCTTTATCATAATTGTACGTTTATTTAAAGTGACTGTGACAGTTTCACAGTTTCAGTGTCCTCTTTTTCTCAAGTCCTGAGAGAGAGAGAGAGAAAAAGAGAGAAGGAGAGAGAGAGAAAGAGAGAGGCAGAGCATATAAAGAGTAAGTATATTACTCCGTGCCCGCCAGGCTGCTGCAGGGCGGATGGAATTAGATGTATTATTTTTCATTTTGATTTTATAAAATATTCAGACTTGACCTTCAAGCGAGAGAGAGAGCCATTCTTGCTTTGTTTATATGACTCTCCATCCTGCCTCTCAGACAGGGATATAAAACAGTTTAATTACTCAATTAACCGGACAGAGTTTGACCCTTGCCGCTGGATGGAGAGGGACAGCAGGTTTTCCCACCACAAGAGTTGATTTAGTTCTGGAACACCAGCCTTGGGATGACAACAGATATTTTAGCATCACGATGGTGAATAAAAATGTGTCTTTTTGCAGCAGCTGTTTCTAGGTCTGACAATCTTTACGGAAGGCTGGGAAAAATTTCCATTTAAAATATGACTATATTTCTGACATTTAGAGCATGGTTATAATTTTCAGTTCATGTGCAGACTGCATAATGGAGTAAAAAAAAGAACTAGTGAAGGACTAACTCTTTCTCTGGTAGAATTTTATAGTGCTTTTTCACTGGCACAGGGGAGTCTGCTGTATATGGAAACAAATGTGTTTTTTTTCCCGTACAAATAAAGCAACTTGAACCTGACTCGTACACAAACTGTACCTATGGGACTAGATGGCAGGGCTAAAAGCAAGCTGCAGACGAGCTGATTGCACCCTTGCATCTTGATCATCAAGAGAGATACAAGCTAACAAGTGCAAATGGTCTGTTTGGGTTGAAGATACATTTCATTGGGAGTTCATCTAACGAGGTGAGAAATGTGAAGGTGTCCTAGGACATCTGTAACGAGTTAGCTGGGTGAGGTTTTTCATTGCATGACACGAAATATGCTGAGAAAAAACAGAAGAAAAACTCAAACGACTATAAAAAATGTAAAATAAATCAGACAGAGTTTGATACCATGGACATGACTGGGCATAAACTGTCGGGAGAGAGTTGCGTTGCTGATGTGTCTGTTAACTATGGAAAAGTGCCTTAAGTCTGCTATCAGCTCTTACTTTGAAGTCTCGGTTTACTAGTGTGAGGGACGTGTTTTCTTGTGAATGACAAGAATTACTCTTATCGCGCTGGATAAGAGAGGCTACCAAGTGCTGAAAATGTAAATTATACATTATTTTGTTTCTATACGTGTCCAATTTCCCGGATATGTCTAGAACTTTCCCAATCACCTGATGCAACCAAACACATGACAACACATGAAGCTCCCCCACAATTCCTGCAAACACAATAGACAGATCAACACACTTGCTATTAGGATGCTAACTGCTAATTCTGTTTGATGCACACACACACACACACACACACACACTCAGACACACACTTGGAGAGAGTCTTTTAGGATGTAGTAAGTAATTGTGCCCGGCCTAAAGCCATTTTTTCATTAAAAATGTTATTTCAGTCTTATGGCATTTTCATACAAAAACCAAATCTTTTGCCTTTACTTGAATGTGTCTGCCGATTTTGGGCTCGATCCATACGGAAAGACTTATCCGAATCTCTTCAGTCTCTTCAGATGGCTTCATAACCGAATGTAGAATCAGGGCTTCAGTTTGATTAGAAGTTCTGTTTGATTAGAGAAGCTCCTTTGCTTTCCCATACACATCTTTCCCCACTGTTCCGGTACATATTGATCTCTGTCTCATCCACAAGATTATGTCCAGTCCTAGAAGTCCAGCACAGTTTGGTAGTTTCTCTATTGAAACACAGTCCGCAAACACACTCAAAAAACCTGGTGAGTAGACCCTGTTCAAATTCAGTGAGACCTTCATTTGGCATCTAACTGACAGGTTAATAATCCTTCTTCTCCCTCCATCCTGTTTTAACCCGAATAGCAGGGATCAACAAATGGTAAATTATTGTCATACAGCGAAATATCTTCCCAGCTGGCATTTTAACGTGGAGTCAGCGTTGAATCAACGTCAGGTGCGTCAGTTGTCAGTGTTGGATAACCGTTGGATTTTGTTTAGATTTTGCAAATCTAATCAACGCAACGTCATTCCAACGTTTATTTGACGTACAACTCAAATTTTACTTATATTTCTATGTTGAATCCATAGTTAGTTAACAAGACCATTTCGACCATTTGGTATTCAACATTGTTTTGAATGTTTTTTCATAAACGGACATTATTTCAACCACATTTAAACGTTTAAGGTCGGTCGAACGCCAGCTGGGATAGTATCTTTAGAAACTCCTCAAATGAAACACTTGGATGTTGACTGAAAATTCAAATCTATGTTTATGAGTTTCAACCTATGCCCGCAATAAGATCTCCTTTCAAAACCAGCTCGCAATTACATATTAATAGGCATTTATATTTCTATTTAATAAATAATACACCCGTAAAAGCCAATGGCTATTCTTAGTCTCTATAATGCAGTTGGAACGTTCATCCTGTTGCTAGGGCAAGCAGCATGCCTCCCCCTCCTCCACATTTCTATTCATAAGGCCCTCCGTTTGCCTAGCCTCAGGGAGGAAAAGCTCCCAAGCCATGGCCTCATTCCTCCTCCTCTTCCATGATGCCACCTGTGTCACAGCCTTGTGGAAGAGGAAACAGTTTGTCATCTTTCATTATTGATAGCCTGATTGAGTGGGATGCTCAGAGTGTCCTCGCCAGTCAGGGCAGCCCCAGGTTAATGCACGGCAGAGTGAGGATGAGGGCCTGCCTTGTTTTTTTCTGTTTCTTTCTGTATGTCTATACAGGATCCATACTCCATGCATGTTACATATGGCAATGGGTATACGTAGATATTCTTTAGCCAAAAACCTGTAGGTCTACTGTCCCACAAAGTCTAGATCTAGCAATAATAGGCCACAGCTTCTCCAGATTTTAAATTAAATTAAGCAAATGGCAGCATATAATGGTCTTCAGGAGAGAGCATGTTGACTATTTCTACCTGTCTACAGTCAATTTTGGTTCCCTGAAGAATATTTCAACATTTCTTTCAGAAATTAGCTTTGGAAATGCGATATGTGAGTGTGATAACCATTTTAAAATGAAAGAATCTCCACATAATCAAAATGTTCAATACCAGCATTGGATGTAAGGTCACTGAGATGACTTCACATCCAATGTTGTAATCAAACAGATTCTCTGTCATCACAGGTGTCTGCACCAATTAAAGTGGACCCCAGGGTGAATGACTACCTTTTGCAAAATAAATACTACACAATTTCTAGGTAAGACTTCCCTTCTAAAAATAGAGGAGCATGCATAGTGATAAGACATATATATGGTGACACTCCTACTTCAGGACAAATTTTATTTCTGGTTTATGACATAAGGTTAGAAGCAAAGCCTAAAAAGGCAGGACAAAGGCAAATTATCCCAAATGATCTAGCTTCTCCACCTAAAACCATAATCACCTCCCCTTTTGAGAAGGACTGGCAGTGCTGTGACCTGATAGCAGATAAGCCCCAAACAGCATTCATAGCTTTCATAGACATGACAACCTGTCGCTCCAAACAGTGAAATTAACTGTGGTGCCAATTTTGATTAGCAAGTTATGAAGCAACATAAGTTAATTTATGAGGATTTGTGTAATAAGATTCAAACTTCATAATTTTGATGCATCTGTGACTCATTATAATACATTTGAAAGAATATGTTCCGTATAATGCAGGTATTGTTGATCAACCAAGACATGTTTGGAGTTTCGATATAGCTTTTTTTAGTTTAGTGTCGAAGCTAAAAGACTAATGACGCTAACAAACCATAAAATTCATCTACACAAGTTATCCCTGTGTTCTAAACCACATCCAAAAGCATGCCCCACCCTAATTAAATTATGTAGAGGTTTAGTGGGTTGTCAGATATTTTGAGGATTTTATGGAAACAAGTGTTTTTGGAATGTTAACATCACCTCTCATGTTCTACACTTACCAAAATTTGGAGAAAAAATGTGTGAGCAACATCTTTGTAAGTGAAAAATGTTATTTATTTTTTGGCAAACTATTCGTTTCCATTCAGAACAACTGTAGCTCAGAATCTGAGATGTTTCCAGTAATGAAATGCATTAAAAAATTACTGTATGATTTACCTCAACCCATACAGAACTGTGCCATCAGGGTGGAGCCGGATCATGCGGTTCTTCACCGTCACACCATGCAAAAATGACTTCTTGTCATTCAGGAAATAGGTGTCTGGTAGCCACAACTGATCAGCCACTCGGTTGTCCAGGGTCAGGTTGAGTGGCATCTCCACATAGGCCAGTCGCTTGTCCCGCCAACTCTGTTGGAAATACATTGTGATGGTGTAGTCCTGGAGAGTGGAAGAAGAGAATTTTGTATGCAGGTGAGGCCACTCATCCAGTCAACATCACTATCCTGTTACAGGTCCTAAAGCATAAGATTAACAAATCATGTAATGCTGCTTGTATAAAGTAACTTGGAGAGAACTAAGATCTAGGTTACATTTTTTACCATGCAAAGCAAGCTGTTAATATAATATGCAATCAGCTTTTAACCTTGGTAAAGATGGGTTAAAAAGATATAGATAAATATGTGTAATTATTTCAGTCACTGAAAATTTCACAATCAAACCATTAGTTTAAATACATTTAGATAAATAAATCGAAGATAAATAAAAGCCTTCTAAAAATGTTTTGTAAATGATGTTTGAAGGCAAAAAATTGTGACACATGTGACATAGACTAAATTTACTTCTGCTATATATTAACTTTATTATTTTTACTTGTCTTCACCAACATATAGGGAGGTAAAATTTTGATGTGACACCACTTGGTAGGAACTTCTTATGATGTAGTACACTTCAATGGCAAACTTGCCTCTGATTATTCTGACAAGGTGGTTTGATCTTGTACTCAATCTAATTTTCAGATCAAGTTTACATGTTTTATATGACAAAAAAGGAGGAACATCATGATTTTTCATTTATCAGATGTGCTCATGTGCTTGTTCCATTTGAATGCCAATATAATTTTTTTAGCAACACAGATACAAGCAGATTATATAACGACCTAAACAAACTGACTGCACAAATTTGCTTGTGCATATGACTAATATTCCACAAGAGCAGAAAGGGCTGTAAAGGGCAAGCACTCAGTTATAAACATGTTAAGAGCGTCCTCTGGCCATTTTTGGCCACTTCACTTTCTTTTTTGTTTACCATTTTAGCTGTGTTAATGCAAATAGAATGAAACTTGCCAAGGGTCTGGAGTTATTTTAGATCTGTAAATTTTACTTCAACTAGGTAAAAAAAACAATAATAAACTCCATACATCAAATTGTCACACTCAGCGCCCTTGTGGCCAATTTTGGCCAATTGAAACCCATCAAAACTTTGTTTTTAAATTCCTTGTTATTTACATATTTAAGTCATACAATTTGGAATAAAATGCTTTCATTCTAAACTCAACACTTGAAAGTGTTTTTTTTTGTGTTTTTTTTTTTTTACCAGAATATGTCATTTATCCATTTTTGGCCAAGCGAGCAATTTTATATAATCTTAGTATCCAATAGGGCAGCGTTTCTCAAACTGTTGCGTGCCCCTCGACTTCACCGCCAGCCCCATCGGGATAGTGTCTTCCACTCATGTATATGTGCGAGACCCTTTTTCTTAATAGACAGTAGAATTAGGATTCTCTGCCTGAACCCAGATTCCTTGGTGCTGAAATACAGGTATG
>JBBMFX010071601.1:0-10530 GCA_037832545.1 Rhabdalestes septentrionalis
CAACCAAAAACCATGGATGACAGGGGAGGTTCACAGGCTGCTAAAAGCTCAGAACGTTGCCTTCAGAACTGGAGATGGGGCGAGCCTGAGGACAGCTAGGGCCAACCTGTCCCGTGGCATCAGGGAGGCTAAGAGACTGTACTCCAGGAGAATTTCTCAACATTTCAAAGATAGCAGAGACACACGGAGTCTATGGCAAGGCATACAGACCATCACAGATTACAAGCCCCCACCACAGACCTGTGACAACTCCATCTCCCTGCTAAACGAGTTTAACACCTTCTTTGCTCGCTTTGAAGTGGAAAACAGCACCTCTGCACAAAATTCTCCACCCCCTCCTGGTGACCAGGTGATAACTCTGTCCCCAGACAGTGTGAGGGGATCCCTTAGCAGGATCAACCCACGGAAGGCTCCAGGCCCCGACAACATTCCTGGTCGCGCACTGAGAGACTGTGCAGCGGAACTCACTGATGTCCTCACAGACATCTTCAATATCTCTCTCAGCCAGGCTGTTGTCCCGTCATATTTCAAATCTGCAAAGCAATGAAAGGATATGTTGTATTTCCTGAATATCGAGCCTAAAGGAAGTTGATTTATAGAAAACAGAATGGGACCCAAAATAGAGCCCTGTGGCACTCCACAATTTAAAGGGGATACGGATGAAGAGTGTTGGCCAGGACCAGCAGACTGAAGGATAGCTTCTTCCATCAGGCTGTCAGGAAGCTAAACTCTCTGCCCACACTCCCCTCTTCTGCCCCACGAACATCCTGAAATGGGACTCACACATATACTCACACACTTACACTTGGTTGTCTTCTGCCCGTGAAACGTCCTGAACTGGGACTCACACATACACTCATGCATACACTCACACATACACTCACACACGCTCAGTCTACCTCTAAAAGATTTTTGTCTGTTTAAGTCAGTCTACCTCTGAAAGATTTCTGTCTGTTTAAATATGTCACTGTACCACAATCATGCTCTTTTTGCACACTTTACCACAATCATGCTCTTTTTGCACAGTATTCATATACATAATATGTATAATTGTATTTATTGCATTTTTAATTTGTAGCTTTTGTAGTTAGTGTTACGTGTTTGCACCTAGGGTCTGAGAGTAACGTAATTTCAATTCTCTGTTTGTCCGGTACATATGGCAAAATTGACAATAAAGTTGACTTGACTTGACTTGACTTTTGTTGAATTAGCTGAATCAGATGCAGCTCAACATCAATAAGACCAAAGAATAGTAGTAGACTTGAGAAGATCACAGTCTCCTGCCCCTCCCCAGACTATTAGATGTGCTAAATTATTATAATTACATGCAATAGTTATGTTTAGTTTTTGTTATGTGCAATAATCTTACCATTTGCAATATCACTATTAAATCATTACTCATGCCACTTATGTCACTACTTAGCCTCCTGAGACCTGGCCCATTCATTTATGTCATTTATAATGGGCATTTTGTTCCCCTGTACCTTCCTTAAATATTTGGAGTCACCCCATCAAGCCCTATAGTATTCTGTAAAGGACATCCTGCACTTTCCAGTGATGTATCATGTGATGGGTCTGCATGCTGAGAACAAGGTCTGCAATGGCAAGACATACATGAGGAGCACCAAATGCAAAATGTTCCTCTGCAGAACCAAAAGAAAACATGCTGCCAGGAATATGACATCTAAAATACCCAGAGAATGTTCTCTGACTTATAATTCACTGTTGAACTTAAATCCATGTTTCATTGTCCTTGCAAGCAACAAGCAACAGAAGAGTGATACAGCATTTTATGGTTGTGATAAGACTGACTGTGTTCTTGGGTTAATATTACTTCCTTCATTTTCTCAATTCATTTCTATTTTCAGACAGAAATCATTCTGTTGTCCTATTGGGTGAACATGCTGGGAAATTAAAATGAAGATTTATTAAAAGAAATCTAAATAGTAAGATGTTTTTTTAGGCTCAAATAGATAGATTGTTTTGTGTCAAACAAAACTAGTGTTCAACTCAACATCTGCACTTTACTAGCTGTAAGTAGCTCGTTTAAATGAATCCAGTGTACGAAATACCTGCAAAGTGCCGTGAAGTAATCAGGGATCTTTATGTCCTAGTGTTGATTGATTCAACCTCAGAAAAACTTACAGTAATTGACTCTTGTATGGAAAAAAGAATTGATATAATTGATGCAGAATTTGTAATTAGGCATGAGAACCTCTTACAGTTCTTAAAAACTTTACAGTGTTTGTAAAGAGAGGAAACACCCCTGAAAAATATCCTACAGGAGGACTTGTTCACTAGTTTTCGTCAGAGCAGAACCATAACAGCTGAAGTCATGTGAAAGCCTTGACAAATTTGTACATGTGATTACTTATATTAGTTCAATAAGTATTCAGCCCTCAGTGATGATGTGTTATTGATTCACTTCCAAAGTTGTTGAACTTCAGATTTTCCAGCATTTAATCAATGGCCAATACAAATAGCAAAAGCAATGCAAAATCAAATTCAAATCATACATCTATGTTGATTAAATAGTTTTGCTCAACTGTAAATTATAATTTTTTAATCACAGTCCACTATCTGGATCATGATTAGGCTGAAGTTGTGATTCTATACAGCTTATTAGTATTTTATGTGAACGTATTGTATATGTAATTCATGCCCAAAATCCAAAAGGTAATAACGAATCGTGACATGCACACTGTAAAGTTTTTGAAACTTTTCAGAGGTTCTCATTCCCAGTTACACATTTTGTGTTTAACTGCAATAGTTACATCAATCGCTAAAGTGCAACCCTGAGGAGGACCAATGTTGCAGCTCTAGTTAACATTAGACCTCTGGGATTAAGCACTGTAAAATAAAACATCATAATAAGGATATTTAGCTAAATTTCCATGTAAGCATTCCAAATGAGTATTTTGATTGAAGGGGATCCTGTCATATTTCAAAAAATCATGTGGCCTATTTTTGTCGGGTCTATTGTCAGTCCACTATACATTTTATACAACAGCTTACAATTCCACTTGCAAGTATGTTGTTTGAATTTTACAGATTTTCATCGGTTGCTTTAAGGCAAATATAAATAAAGAAGTGCACTGAGAAATGCCTTCTCACTTGCACCGTAACACATTTATGAGGTAGTCTGTTTTCTTTGCTTGACTGACCACACGTAATTCTATATAAGTGCAGACACTGGTGTGTTAGCCCATTCACAGCAGTCCACTAAACCTCTTCCTGCTGGAAAATTATTAATGTATTAAATTTAAATATTCACTGACTGAAATCACAAACTGAAAAATTATGTTCAGTTAATTATTCATCCCCTGTGATGTGGAAACTCCAGTTCAGCACACAATTGGATTGCAATATCTGGAGACAACAAAATTAGGTGAAATAGATTTGTTATCTAGACAAATGTGACAAATTTTAAGGGTCTGAATCTTTTGCAAGCCACTGTACCAAATCAGCCATTAATCTGGCCACTTTTGGTACTTCAGTAATTTTGTTCATTTTCATGATCATGAAAGGCCTATTTGCGGAGTATCCAAAAGTGGAAGTAAACATAAGTCAGCACGAAATTCCTTCCCTGCATATAACCCATTTACCAAGTGAAGCAGCGTGCAGCCATGAACACGGTGGCCGGGGATACTGTATATCTATATATATACATATGTACAAAAAGGGTCAGAGACACAAAGTGGCAAAGCTGGTAGTAGGAAGATGATATACAAAACATTGGTAGATACTGACATAAGGTGGATTCTTGTCCTGATTCAGTGTCTCATAAGGTGAGCTCACACCTGGGCAATGGTGGAAAGTCAGCTCACCCCCATTTTAGAATGCACCCTCTACTTTCTGTTTACCCATTTTTTGGGTTGTATTCTGTTTTTTGTGCTCCTGACAGTGGCTGAAAGGACAGGGCCCATTTAGCCATACACAAAGACACTCTTAAGTCAGACATTCAAACTGAGTTGGCCTACCATTATGTAGGCCTGAACTTGGATGTGGTCTGCACCTGACTAGCACCTATAAAACAAGAGACGTCAACAACTTCAAAATGGAGCAGCAACATCAAGACCACGCTCCCAGCGCTCCAGAGCAACTGTCCCTCATTTGATGCTCTCAGCTGGGAGTCCACCTTGAACCTTGTGCCTGAAATACATGGCCGAGACACTCAGACAGGGGTTGATTAGCTGGTCCGTGTCTCCAACCTCTGCAGGCTTCTTCTTTTTAGAGAAGAAGAGGGGGGTGGGGTGTTTGACACTGAGCAGCCCAGCAGGTGGACCATTGTTACTAAACTTGGCCTGAGGAGTGCATACAACCTTATGAGTGATATGGATGGGATATGTTCCATCTTTCAGGCCTTCATGAAAAATGTGTTCTGATACAGAGATAACTAATTTGCTATTGTCTATAAAGATAAATATTTGGTACATTTATGTTTCATATGTAAGGTGGGTACTATCTAGCCTGCTCAATCACAGGTTGTACACAACCGGTCAAAAGCTTTAAAACACCCCAGTGTTTCAAGCTTTTTAAAATTGAAATTCACACAGTTCATGTCCATTGAGTAGCATGAAATGGTACAAAGACAATGTTGAACTGCGAGAGGTTTATACATGATAAAGTTACCCAGAAGTGGGAAATAATTCTGTAGCTCCATGCAGGACCTCTGATATGTGCCTAAATTGTCGGGTTTGTCCTACAGCGAAATCCAAGCTCTGCCAGAACTACCTTAGAAGAAAGAACAAGACGGGAAGCTGCTTTAGGATGAACTGGACAGAGGAGTGAAAGCAAAGCAACCCATAAAGGAAGAACTTTCTGCAGAATAAACTGCTTGAATTTCAATTGAAAAAAAACCCTGAAAAATTGGGGTTTTCTAAAACTTTTGACCAGTAGTGTACATAAAATGCCAAGAAATGTGAATGGATAAGAGAAGTAATGTGGATAGAAAAGTCTAAGGCACTGGCTGTTACTGAGAGGCCAGAGTCCCACTCTGTAAAAGAGATGCAGAGGTTTTTGCAGTTCACCAGTTTCTATTGTACTTTTATCTGAGGCCTCAGTTCAGTAGCTGTACCTCTGTGGCAATCCTAAGCATCTTACAATGACAATGAATACATTAAAGTCATTTAAAGATGCCCCATCTGGTATGAGTCAGTTTGTTGCAGAAGCCAAGCTAGGGAAGGACCTCTCACAGTACCACAGGTACAGGTTAAGTGATGTGTGCCAGAAGTTTGCCATGATGGTCAGTTTTTGACAATAAATTTAGCATTTATTTTCTGATTCAGCACTCTTGTACAAATTATCTCTATAGTCCCCTTAATGGATGCTGTCCTCTGTTAGGTATAATCAGCAATTTAAAAAAATTATAATAAACACTGTGAGTGAATTGCAGGTAAAATACAAAAGGATGCCAAAAGTGAGCTTATCTCAAAACATAGTACTATCTTTAATTATACCTAAGATTTCATCTTATATTGGCAATATATAGGCAATATATATCTCATGTGGTGCGACCACAATTTATCTGAAAACGAATACATTTTTTAACAAACTTAATATTTTTACCAGTTGTCAGTAAAATCAGGTGTTTAGAAACAAGTGTTTGTATTTCTTTTGAGTTTTGTAATTTAAGATCTCTTATATTAGCTCTATAATATCACAGTCGCCAAATTAAATATAGTTAACCGCCTCATTTTTCCTGTAAAATACATAAAAGTAATAAACCGGTTGTAAAATACCATTCACTTAGGCATATTTAATCAGTTTTTTATGTTTCAGTTTAATATAGTTATTGTTATTATTGGTCGCACTACATGATATTTTGACATTAAGTTGCAGAAAAATTACAAATAACTCCTGATTTTTTAAAAGTTGAATTGAGTACATATATGGGAGATATATACTACATATAGAAAGTATGTTTTTTGTACATTTAAACCTTATTTTTACTTTTTGACTTTAAAAAAACAGCCGGACAGAATATTTACGTGTCACATCATTGACCCAAATTTATATATATTGCCAATCATCTACTGCTTGCAGTAAGTGCTGAATCAGACTTGTCTAATTAACTTGCTTGTTTAAGCGGTAGAAAGTTAGATGAGGAACCAGGAACATTGATTTTCTCTGCCTGAGACCCCAGGAGTATAGGAGACTGCCTGATCAATACAGCATCCGTTTTTCTTGGAGTGCTTTATAATGTTGACTTCTTGTTAACAGATCTTCATTTAGTTATACTGTGTTAAATACATTTGAACATTATATTACTTTTATGCTGCAAAATGATTCACACTCTTAAAAGTAAAGCATTATTTGGGTGATGTCACATAACAATGCAGTTTGATTTTCTTTATAATACAAAGTTTTATTTAATATTGCAAATTAAATGTATTTGTATGTGAAGAATCTTTTTGAAGGCTTTAAAGGGGACATATTATCCAAAACTCACTTTTGGCATCCTTTTGTATTTGCATTTGGGTCTCTACTGCTTCTATAAACACACCAAACTTGAATGAAAACACATCCATCCATCTTATGTGAGTCAGTTAAAATATTTTGGTGTCAGGAGTCATATACATCTATGAGCCGTTTGGACGGCTCCCTTATCCTAATGACAGAATAAGGAAATTTGCATAAAACCACCCCTCACCTGTCAAGCTCCCACCCACTTGATTAGTTGAAAATCCGCTATTTTTGTCTGCTGGTTACCCCAAGCACTATGGCTACAGGCAAAGGCAAGTCACTCATGAAGTATTGTGTTAATCTTGCTCTGGATCCAACTATATGCCTGGACAGCACCTCTGTTTTTTAGCCATTTTAACATGATGTAAACATGCAGCTTAAGCATGGGACGTGGCCAGCAGCACTTTATTTGTATAAAAGTGAGAGAGCCCTTAAATTGCTCATTTTGAAACGATCAAGAATAGAGCTGCTGAGATCACTTTATGTGAGAGAGATTTTGTATAGCCCATAGACCTATTATAACTTGTTTAAAAAGATGTATAATACGACCCCATTAAGATGCTTGCATTTAAATTGGCCATATATTGTATTTTTAAAAATGCTTAGTTTAAGGGGAAGCTTAAGCCTCCTGCATTTGTAGTTCACATTAGCGTATTGTACCCTAATCAACCTTGTATCTTCAGAAACAAATAACAAAGTCATCTTGTATAAAATTAGACTGTGTGGTAATTAAATGAGGGAGAAAAACAACTGAGCAGGATCACTTCACTGGAACACTTCCTCCTCCTGCCTCTGCACATTTCCTGCATCCTGTGCAAACTGTCTGTTCAGCTTTTAGTAGCAGCAGCTTCCATGGTCATGAATCTCAGAGTAATTTATATTGTTGCCTGCACCCACTCTACCTAATAAACTCTGGGCTGTCGCTACGGGCAGTGGAACTGACTCAGGCTCTCTTTAACTAACTCCACACTTCAGTCTTGATGGTGAACAATGAGAGTTATTATAGCTGAGAAGGCTGCCGGACCCCCTAAGGGACTGCAGTCAGCCCACTGCGATCAGAAAGTTAATGTATGTTTGAGCTCAGTGTCAGTAATGTTGTTTTATCATAAATCTTTTACAACAAATAAAGAAGAAGAACAAAGGGAGATGTTTATCCACTTGGCTCAAAATCAGTACATGTTTATTTGTATATATTCATATATAATCCCAATGTATTACTGGCAGACTCCACAAAAGTGGGACCCAACACATTTGATGGTTTGTTTACAAGCATATAAGCTCTTTTTGTCGATGCTTGTCACTCCATTGCATGCCTGTGTATATATATCCACAGTGTTCTTACGTGTATTTACATATGCACTCTGCACACGCATACATATAGTTATCTAACTTTACATAAACACACACACACACACACACACACACACACACAAACACACACACACACACACACACACACACACACATACACATACACACATACTTTCTGCTGTGACAATACAAATTTATCTTATCTTATTTATCTTATCTTATCTTATCTTATCTTATCTTATCTTATCTTATCTTAAGTTGTAAAATTGAGAAACAATGCCATGAGAATCTGAGTGCTGGGGTACTGTTCTTGGTTCTGGTTCTGGGTGAAGCATTCTGAATTAACCGCAAGTATCTAATGTATTTTTAAGGGAGCCCAGTAAAAGGCCATTTTTGTAATCTAGCCTGCTGCATGAATTGAAATTTTCTGGCTCTTCTACAGCCACAAAGTCTCAGAATTTTTAAAAAGCTATTTTTTAAAAGCTTACTGCATTATGGCTTATGGGTTATGATATTTAATATGGCAATTATAGCTAAGCTCTGTGTCAATGTAGACTCCAAGTTTTTATGGCATTCAAAGCCTAAGAACCAAATATAATCACTTCTCCATTTTCCTTGTTTAGCCAGAGGAAACATAGACACACTGAGTGTTAGACTATGGTCAGTGAATTAGACTATAGTCATTGCAGGAAGAGGGGTTAGAATTGACCAGTTTTCTCGGCCGGGTTTAGACTAGTGGGAGCATGCATAGGGTAAAATGAAGCAATGCAAGAATTTACTATTGTGAGTTTGTTTGTTAGAATTTATCAAACCATATTTTTGCACTTAAAAACTGGCTGAGCTGACTGATCATAATCTTTTCATTGAATTTAATTTACTCTCAGATCTCTGGTGTTTTGGGATGTTTTTGTATCAGTTGAATGTTTGAATGTTTTTTTGTATGGTTAATAAAATACCTGGCTCTACTTCAGATGATCAGATGAGGCCAGATCCTTGATAATCCTC
The DNA here is from genome assembly GCA_037832545.1 of Rhabdalestes septentrionalis. Taxonomy (NCBI): domain Eukaryota; kingdom Metazoa; phylum Chordata; class Actinopteri; order Characiformes; family Alestidae; genus Rhabdalestes; species Rhabdalestes septentrionalis. The sequence goes on from JBBMFX010071601.1 coordinate 8,782, forward strand.
ACTACTCCTCCTGCTGTCTTTTGGTGAAATTGAAAGTTAGTATTAAAGATTTAGATATACAAGAGATCTTGTATTGAAAAAAAAGTTACTTTTATGATACACGCAGGAGTTTTGGATTGATGAGCAAAAAAGATATACCCTATGATCTCTGAGCGTCCTGGTTTTTGAGCTAAAAGGCAAGATACAGATACAGCTGCATGTATTTTTTTGGACTTGTTGCTGGAACATGCTCTGAGTGCACCGGTAAAACCTGATGCCTAAAGAAGATTGTTTTTTAATATTTTTCTCCAGCCCTGTTTAAGCTGACAACATCTGATCTAAGATGTTGATGTTTCTAGAACAGATAAAATGTTTTGATGTATTTAAGTCCTCTCATGTTGCAGGTTTGGCAGATCCCCAGTCTGAGACTGAGCAGCTGAAAAAACGTGTTTAGTTCTTGGGCAGGAATTGGTCAGTTGACAAATGCTGTACCTTATCGTTTGTATGAAACAATAATTAAAAAAATAATCAGACTGTAACAATGTCCTCTCTTTTCCCTTTGTTTCTTGGCCTTTGTCATGTTTTCCTGTCTTTTCCCCATGTCTCAATGTCTGTCTTTGAATTTTTTGTTGTATTTTATCAGGCTCCACCCTATTTTTGTCTCCTTCTTAGCGTTTCCACGTCTTATTCCTGTCTTCTCCCCTGCCCAGGTGCCCTTCATCCTGTTTCAGTCTCTGCATTGGTGAATTCTTTGTAAAACCTCTAGTTAAATCTCTGTTGTCTCTAGTGGTGCTGTGTCTTTGTCAAATCTGTTGATATTCTTGTGTTTATATATTTCCCTTTTGTTACTCTTCTGTTTATATACCCTTACTGTCTGCCATGCTTGTGTCTTTATAAAACCTATGAAAATGATCTTGATTTTCTTTTTATTTGTAATGCTTGGACCTCTCATTTGTGTTTGGATATTGTATTAAAATGAGACTTTGGCCCTACATCGTGTTTGCCATGACCCAAATCAATAAAAACATCATCAACTGATGATTGCTGAGGAAAGATATTTGGAAGCTCATCGTCAGTTCCTAGACCAGAGCAGCAGCTCTTGAGCACAGTGGTTGTTACTCTCTCAGTCTCAGCTCAGCACCTCTGTTTGCTAGGCCTTGTCTCTTTGCTAGACTGTTTTTAATCCCTGTTTTCCTTTCTTGACTCTGTTTACTCCTAGGATGTCTGTGTCTCTGGACATGATTGTGGGTCATGCCTCAGTGTTCAAATAAGCATGGGCTGTAAAGGCGCACAGAAAATAGTGATGTGGATGCTGGAGGAAGAATTTCATCCTTTTTTGTGTAAATAACTACAGGCCATTGGAGTTCCACTCTCTGTTCAACTAGAGCATCCAGACTTTATTGCTATGAATTACATCATACTTTCCCTTTTAGTTCTGTTGTTATAAACCTTTCAGGCAAAAGGTTGGAGTGCGTGTGTGATACCAGGTTTGAATGTCCTAGGGCAAACTGAATCTCTGTAAGTGCACTGTCTCTAAAATTCTCCCTGAGGAATCCGTCCGTGTATTTAAAAGCTCTCTTGTGCGGTACAGTGTTCATTTTCAACTTTTATGAATTTTCATGATCTTTTTTGTTCTCCATGATGTCCTCATAAGTGTAGCACAACCATTGCATTTGGGTCATAGAGAGCATTTTAACCATGGTTCATTCACAATATGTACATATATTATATATTTTTATATATATATATATATAGTATAAAAAATACATA
>JBBMFX010071622.1:0-10529 GCA_037832545.1 Rhabdalestes septentrionalis
GCTGAGGAGAGACTGAGTGTGTTGGGAGGAGGATGCTGAGGAGAGACTGAGTGTGTTGGGAGGAGGATGCTGAGGAGGGACTGAGTGTGTTGGAAGGAGGATGCTGAGGATAGAGCTGCAGAGAAGAGGAGAAGAGGAAGGGTTATTAGGAGGTTTATGGATGTAGGGAGGGAGGACATGCAGGCAGTCGGTGAGAGAGAGGAAGATGGACAGGACAGGAGGAATTGGAGATGGCTGATCCACTGTGGAAACCCCTAATCAGCAGCAGATAACAGAAGTGGAAGAAGAAGATGCTGTAACATATAACTGCGTTAACCATGTGAGCTCCTTATTACCTTGGCATATGACTTTGCAGCCATTACATAATATCTCTGCACTACACTGCACAGCGTTTTTAGTGTGTACAATGGCAGGCAAAAGGTTGAGTGCCATTGTTCAAAAATATATATTTTTCATTTGTTAAATATTTAAAAATAAATGTTAACACAGGTACAAGTTCTTTTTTGGAAAGTTTTATTTGGACTTGTGCTATATTTACGAACTTATATCTCCATATCCATGCCTTCCTTACTTTTGCCCTAACTTTTCTTTGACAGTCTTTAAGTGTAACTTAGCTGGCAGTAACTTGGTTGTACAGCAGATGTTGATTAAAGTGCAGCTTTACGTACTGGAGCACTGATATACATCACTCTGAGTAAGAGCGTCTGTTGAACGCTGTAAACGTAAATGTATGTTTTGTACTGTTCTTGTCTTTGTGTCTCTGTGTGTCTGTGTAGCCATAACACAAGAAATTCCCTCCAGGATGAATGAAGTTTTTAAAATCTGATTCTGATTTATAATAAGTTGTCAAAAAATATTTCAGTATTCATTTAAAAATATTTATTTGACCCTTGCAAAAGTTATTTTATTGCCAATTGGTTACACTTAGCAAATAAATAGAAACTGCCCTGAAATCTGCAGTCTGTAAATGTCGCTTTCACTTAGAAAATGAACTAAATGTGGAATGTAAGCTTATTCGAGCAGGAGACGCTGTTCTGTTTAGAGCGGAGTCTAATTTGACATCCCTGGACACAGTCCGATCATCTCATCATCTTCCTTTTTTACCTTTGTTCCACTTTCTGTGGCCTTTCTCTCTTTCGCAGTACTGTTTCTTTATCTTTCAGCGTCCTTCTACGCTACACCTCTCTGGTTTTCCTAAAAAGGCCCGAGGCTCGGACTACGGCGGGACAAGGTATGCTGTCCAGTAGAGGATTGTCTTTCTGTAGCCATAACTGTAGTCATAACACACAAATACAGAGGGGGGAGGGGTTAGAGTGCAAACTCTGAAAACACAGCTATGGTTTCAGGGTGTCTGAATGAGTTGAAGCACCTCTGGGTGAACCGTGTGGAGTCGTGGCCTGCGAACAAATGGACGGGGGGCGGGAAGTCAGTTTCCTGAACATGATGGGCATAACTAAATTAAAAACTAAATGAAGAGCAAGACAGGATTACATAAGTCTGAAAGAGATGGAATTAATGAAGATGGAAAGAGAAAAACAAAGGGGAGAAGAAGAGAGGGGGCGGAAATGAGAAGGACCTGCAGGTAAAAGTGATCAGTGTAGCCTTAACAGGACTCAGGGGGCATTTTAAAGTTCAGCAACAATCAGAAATGTTTGCTGTCCAAACCTTATGTCCTATGGTTTGTGCTGAATCTGTGAATCTAATGCAGCTAACAAGTAACTAGCGTGCATTGGCATCATGCACACCGCATGCTCTAAGCTGCAGCTGCACCAGACCTGAGTCAAATTTGCTGGCTGACTTGAATGTAAAGAAAGTACTAGAAAGACAGTCTGTCTCATGTACCAGAATTCATGCAAGTGAACTTTCACGAAACTAGAGAGGCAGCAGTAAATAAGAGAGTGAGTTGTGCTCTCGATTCTGAAATAAAAAGAAAAAGAGGGAACTGCTAATCAGTCAACCAGTTAACAAACTGACGGAACAAACATTAGCATCTCCCAATAGGTACAGTCTCATTTTTTATCTTTCAATAGGGAGTGTAGTCACATTTCTTTTCTATTCTGACATCCATGCGTACTTAACTCATTCTTACAAACATGATGTTGCATAGACATATAACAACAAGGAAAAGTCCAGGACTGAGGGAGTACAGAATTAGCACATCTGTACTGTATCAGTACAGACTAGTGCTGTCAAGCGATTAAAAGTTTTTATCTAATTAATTACGTGTTGTGCCGATTAATTAATCTAATTAATCGCATTTAATCGCACATAAATACAGACTTACAAAAAGCTTCTTTTTTTTTTACCATTTATTATTGAATACAAGCCTATAACTTAGGCTACAATGGTCATGACATTTTTATCCCTGACTGAACCAAACCTATGAATTAGGTTCCAGTTTATGACAGTTGAAAGTTTTGATACAATTCCTCGTTTCTCAAATAAACCCAGTCGCCATTTTGGCATTTTTTTCTTCTAAATCTCACACGCTTCCTCACGCTGTGAACTGAACTGCGCTCTCTAGCTGCTCATGCAGGAGATTTGGGAATATGACGTATTTTTGGTCTGCCAAATAGTGGCAGGGCTTAAAGCGTTAAATGCGTTAAAATGTGAATTATTAATCTGTGATTAATTAATCTAATTAACGTGTTAAATTCCCAGCCCTAGTACAGACATCACACTGCTGTACAAGTGTCTAGTGCGCTACCTTATAGGCTAAAATAATAGGACTGGATTTTCTCTTTGTAGGTCAGCAAGTCGACATCTATTAATGTTTGATTGTGTTTTGATTTTTTTTTTTGTGGAAGATTTTCTGATATGAAAAAACATATTATTCCCCACTTCATGGTGGGACTGACTTAAAATCAATCAAAGTTGTTTGCTCTGGACCAGAGGCGCCTTTGGAGACACAGTTTAACATCAAGCAGAGCTGAGCTCTGGCATTATTGTATTAGAATTGTAAACAATCTCTGAAATCTCTCGAATCTTCAGATAAACACATGGACCAGTGGTCCAACACCCTGGTCCAGGAGCCCCCCATGCTCTGCACAGTTTAGGGTTAATCCAACTAACCAGCTCATTTACAAGCAATGGGTGGAATGGGTATGTGAGAACAGGGAAAACACTGAAATGTACAGAGAGGGGAGGGGCCCTCCAGTGGGAGCCACTGCCACAGCCTCTCTCCTAATGACCCTCCATCACTGGTTATCTAACACTTATGTGATTTTATGAAGCAGCTGTCAAACACTCACTTTCAAAAGATTGAATGGTCACCAAATATAACCTGTTCATAGCCTATACATAGCTTGTACTCACTACAGCTTGTACAAACTTATAGTTATAGTATATTAATAACATACTTCACACTGTGTACATTATAACATACCATAATAGACCCATTCCGTAATATACTATATTATTGCTAATATATACTTGTAATATTTATATCATAGCTAAAGCACTTCTGGATAGATGTAAACTGCATTTCGCTGCCTTGTACCTGTGACATGTGCAATGACAATAAAGTTGAATTGTATTCTATTCTATTCAATTCTAAATAGCTTTATTAGCTTTATTACCCAGGAAGTTCTCCCTGATATCAGAAGGTCAACGTTTCAAGGCCTTGCACTGCTGGTGATGTCACTGGGGTCTCCTCGAGCAAGATACCTCCCCACACACTGCTCCGCTGCATTTGGTGAATAGGTTAAATACAGAGAAAGAGTTTCACGCTGTGTTTTCGAGCACGAACATAAGGGGCCACTTAACTTAATAGTCAGGCTGTTGTTGCACATGATAACATGTAACAGATAAATCTATGTAATTATTATGTTTGCTCTTTTGCCAAGTATCTGTTGCACATATATAAGTACAGTCATGGCCAAAAGTTTTGAGAACGACACAAATATTGTTTCTCACGAAGTTTGCCGCTTCATTGTTTCAGCTAATTTTGTGAGATTTTTCTATGCAAGCATTTTACAGGTTAATTGGCTTTTATTGACAATTAAATCAAGTTCATGCAAACAGTCTATATTTGCAGTGCTGGCCCTTCTTTTCTTTCTGAGACCTCTGAAATTCACACAGGCATGCTGCCCATCAACGTCTGGTCCAAATCCTGACTGATGGCAACTTATTCTTGCACAATCAGTGCTTGGAGTTTGTGGGTTTTTGTTTGTCCCTCCGCCTCTTGAGGATTGAACACATTGCTCTCAGTGGGATTAAGATCTGAGGAGTTTCCTGGCCATGGGCCTCAAATTTCGATGTTTTGGTCCCTGAGCCACTTATTCATCAGTTTGCCTTATGGTACGGTGCCCCATCATGCTGGAAAGGCATTGTTCTTCACATAAACTGTTCGTGGATGGTTGGGAGAAGTTGGTCTCTGAGGATGTTTGGGTACCGTTCTTTACTCACGGCTGTTCCTAGACAGAACTGTGAGTGAGTGCACTCCCTTGCATGAGAAGCATCCTCAAGAAGAGAATGGTCTCAGGATGCTTTACTGTTGGCATGGAACAGGACTGATGGAAACGCTCACCAGATATCAGTCTGTCCTTGATGTTTTTCTGGAGAGAAGTGTCCTCTTTGTGGTCCTTCTTGACACCAGACCATCCTCCAAAATGCACTCACACCTGCCTGCTGTCATTCCTGAGCAAGCACTGCACTGGTGGCGCCCGGATCCCACAAATGAATCACATTTAGGAGAAGGTCCTGGCTGCCTGCTGCTTCACTTGGTGAATGGGTTAAATGCGGAGGAAGACTTTCGTGCTGCTCACACTGTGTTCACTTTGTTCACAACTATCGAACCTCCTTGAAGTTCTTGCTGATCTGATAAATGGTTGATTTAAGTGTAATATTACTAGCAACAGCTTTATTACAATCACATTTATTCCATGTAAATCTTACCAGATTTTCTTGGACACTTTTGGTTTATTGTGTGAGTTGTTGTGACTATGCGTTGAGCTGCTAGTGAGCAATGCAGTGTGAGAAAGATGGGGGTGAATCAGCTCCATGAAAACAGCCAGACCAAGATAAACAGCTCTATTCATTAAAGAAAATTGTGAATAATTGCTGCAATAGAATAACAGCATTGCAACATGATTTTAGCTCACAGATGCATTTTTCATTTTACATAAAAGTTTCCAGCAACCTTCCTGAGGAAAAAAGTTTAACTCAGGGCCCACCCAGCCATGAACTGCATTTTATGAATACAGTGGAAAAAGGGTTTATTCACATTCCCATTCTACTGATGCCGACATCTCCTTATAATTGAGTGATAGATCACATAGGTGGAGTGATATAATCCTCATATTGTTGTTACCCATGAAGAAGAGCCTCCTCCTAAACCTACATCCTATTTTAACCCTTGTGTTTGTAGGTGTGTGTGTGTGAATGAGAAAATCCATGAGTGATGGTACAGAAGAAGGGCATGGTAGACATATGTGTGCCAGGAGGTCATGCTGAATTGTTAGTGTGTGTGTGTGTGTGTGGGTGTTTGATGAAACACTCTCGATTCAGGCACAGCAGTGTTCTCCCATCTCTCAGTAGGACCAGAAGCTGGAATGGGAGCTGCTGTCGGCTTCAGTACACTGTGTGCTGAGGGATCAAACTACTAAAACACACACACACACACACACACACACACACACACACAGACCATAAAATCTATGATTCTCTACCTGAAATAGCTACCACTTCAAGCACACAAACAGGCCTCTGGAAGTGGCTTGATGCGCTTTTTTAGTGTGTGAGAAAGGTGGAAGGTTATTTTGGTGGTCAGGGCAACCCTGAGTGTGTCTTGAATTTAACTGTGTTTATAAAAATATAATAGATCCTGAGGAGATCAGGAGTAAGGAAGAAAAAAAACAAAGTCAATCCTGTAGAAAGCCAGCAGGCTCAGTAACACATGGCAGTAAGACACATATGGCATAAATGCACCTTGGCACAGATGCTACAATCTGTGGAACTGTACTGTAGTGGTGGAACAAATAAAACTTCTCAGTTTGTGTTTAGAGAGCACCATCTATCACCAGTTGAACAACTAATCTCCCATAGTTATTCAACTGGTTTGAGATCTGGTGACTGTGAATGTTTTGCATCATTTTCATGCCGCCTGCCCTCGTGAACCCTTGTGATGGGGCATTGTCATACTGGAGTGGATCATTCCCATCTAGGCAGAAACGTTCTTTAGAAGATTAATGTTATCAGTTAGAACGACTTGTTTTGCAATGCCTTCTATAAGAGGACGAGTGTAAGCAAATCATGCCCTTCACAGTAAGGCGGAACAACTGGACTCAGCACTCAGACAAGGACACTCGAGCTGGGATCCTTCACGGATACTTTTTATATGACAATCAAGCTAAAACACACAAAGGAGGTGAACAGTTCTGAGCAGAAATCGCTCGGTACTTCTCAAAGTCCGCATACACTGTAAACAGAGTCTCGTCTTTGTCTCATTTATCCAGGATTCAGAACACAAGCAAGGTGCCTCTTCAGGGGCCGTATTACGGCTTTAACAAGAAAGATAGATAGATAGAAAGAAACAAACAGACACAGGATGAGCCGGAAACTGGCCGGAAATCACAGGGGTGAATAGACAGCCCAGTCTATGTCGACCTAAGTGATACCAGAAACAGCGGAACATAATCATTGCAGGGAGAGACAAAGCCATCCTGAAGAAAAGGGGGAAGCCTGGCTCAGCCTTTCCACTCTTTGAAAACGGCACACCCTGAACCGGCTGTGACATCTGCAGGTATTTTAACTCTAGAGTGCGTTAAGAAAGCTCAACCCATGTCTGTTCTTGTGCTTATTGGATGTGCAAACACCTGCAATACCATTTTTTCCCAGCACTTAAGAAGTTTCTGAGCTACTCATTATTTGATAGAATTAATTATTCATGCACAAGTTTCTGCTACTTTACCTCTAGTTATTCTAGAGCTGCACCTCAAAGAGCACACTTTAATTAGAATAAATATAAAATCAGTTTAAGGAGCAGAGTCCAGCTTCATCACTGGGCCTGTGGGGATGTTTACTTGGACAAAGTGTGGATTCATTAACATGCAGCTGCAGTGTATTGGTGATGATGAAGTATAGCACCGACCGCTCCACACTTTTGCGTATACTTTAATAAAATAGTTTTTTCCAGATAAGCCACCCACACTAAATGACTAAATGAGTAAAACTGTGCCTGGAGCTGTTTTATCTCTGTGGGACTGCACCACCCTCCATCACCCGTTACCCCCCCCCCCCCCCCCCATTCTGTGGCCTTTAAACAAGGTACAGCGTCCTCAGTTCTGTGTCTGATGCTGGAGAGTGTAGTTATCCCATGATAAATCCCATGATAAATTATAATAAAGTGTGGGGGCTTTTATAAATGAACTGAATAATAAGTTCTGAATGATAGAGGGAAGACACATCCCGCCTTGTCAAGTCTCTGAAGAATGAAATGATTGGCATGTTTGATTCCCCCCCCACACACACACTCACGCAGAGGGGCTGATGCTGACAGACCCCATCAGTCAGGAGTTAAAGTTTGCATATCATTACAGCTAATCAACACAAACAGTCCCTGCAGGGATGATTTCATTTGTTTCTTTAACTAAGCCTCACCAGACTGGGGGAGCCGAAAGTAAAATGATCCTCTACTGCAGAATACACGGCTGCCCTGACAACCCCATTCATCATTCATTCATTCATCATATCTGAATAATGAATGAAGGTTTCGAACCAGATCATCGATTACGATGTCAAGTCTGATCTTCTTTTAGAGGATCATTTCTGCTTTAAAATGACCAAACCTAAACTGTGGTTCCACCTAGTTTAACATCAATAGCAAAACTCCAGTAATAACAGTAATAATGAGAGAAAAAAGAAGGAGAAGGAGAAGGTACAAAAACAAATAATACCAAAAATTGAACAACATTCAAAGAACATTCTTTAACAACATAATAGGAAAAATAATGTAACACTAATACTGCTAATACTAAAGTGCATCTCCTTCAAGGCTGGATGGAGGATGTGCAGATGATGAAAAACGTTTTTCTCTCCTTGTTGTTGTTTTCCAGAGTAAGGGCTCATTTTGTCCTTTTTTGGAGTTGCCTGTGTTTGTGGTGTGTTGGTTTGACTGCGGTTCAGGGGGTGCGTGTGTGTGTGTGAAAGTTTAATAAAGGGCAGATGAGTCAATGTAGTGGAAGAGCAGAAAAGCAGAAGGTGTTCTTAAAGCTTTTATCCCGACTAGACACTGTGTGTGAGTGACTTTAATGGAGAAAGACACGAGCTGCTCTTAAAGCAGGAGAGATGAAAGAGGAAAGAGACGTAAAAACCTGAGTTACCTTTAAAACGACCGCGTCTGGCGAGGAATCGTGAAAAGTGTACAAATCGTAGGGAACGATAAAGAGTTCCTGTTATGAATAATGAATAAAACATAATGATCAGCTGTGTCTTGAATTAACCACACTGTCAAACTAGAGAAAATGACTCCCTTGAAAAAAATGAATGGGATATAACGAGACATTCTCCTTCCACACTGTGACACAGTTCGAGAGAAGAGCAGCACCAGGGAGGATCTCTGAGCTAGTGGAATGTTAATAATATTAACTGATATATTATTAACTGATCGGAGGACACTAGAGTTCACTGAACTAATCCTAGTTTAGTTAAGCTCGTTTTTTAAATTTGCATCTCACAACTGTATCAGGCAGCTCCTCTCCCTGGTCTCCCACTTACGTATGGCTGTGGCACCACTAGGGTTCTTACTTAATTTAGTGAGTAAATAAGTTTGTAACTTAAATGTTGTAGTTAATGGACAAAATAAGAGAATTTAGAACGAGTCTGTTTTGTTAATTTACTAGTAGATGTGCTACTTAAGAATTTTAAATAAATCTTGTTTAAACACCATTTTTTAAACATTTTTCCATTTCTGACTCCATGTTTAATGCATAAACTTAATAGTAATAAATGACCATACGTGCAGATTAAGTTGGCATAAAAAGGTCCCCCAAAAATTTACTTCTCATTTTATTTATTCATTTATAGAGGTATCTTTTATATCCTATGATAAACTGTAGTTAATATGTACAGGGATGACCAAACTGTATTTATTGAACTTCCAACATTAATTTAATGGAGCAACAACTATGGAGGTACATTCTGTTAACATGTTGAAAGGTCAATACATTTTCACAGCAGTCACTTTAACTGTTTATAGTTTAAAATGGGGCACCCAATACCAATTCATCCGAATACAACATTATTTTTTATTAGACTTCCATTGTAATAGAAGATGCACAGAGAATCTCTAATTCATTTGCAAAGCTGTTCTGGATAAGTTCCTTTAAATGTGTAATTTAATGAGAGTGACAAATTAATCAGAGTTATACGCTGTTAGGACATTTTTGTGTTCAGAAAATGACTTTTCTTTTGTGGGAAAATGACATTTGTGTCCCCACGCTGTGCTCTTTGCTCCTGCACTAAGATTCAGAGAGATTTATTCGTCACATGAATAACTGCACATGTACAAAAACAGCGCGATGACAGTGACTATTAAAAAAACAGTCATAATGAAGGGTCTGGGTAAGCCGCTATTAGTGATGTCTCTAAGTGTCAAAGCATAGTAACCCAGCATAATGGCCTGCGTGTGTAATTACAAAAAATGAAAAACACAAAAGCAGCAAAGCTCTAAAGATGATTGTTAATCTGACCCGTCGAATCAGAAGCTGCAGCACTTTGAGAGCAACAGTACAGAAAGTGACAGCCACAGGAGGATTTGGGTTGGGTGTGTGTGTGTGTGTGTGTGTGTGTGTGTGTGCATGTATGTGTGTGTGAACAGTAAGGGGTCAGATTTCAGGACCTCTATGGGATGTTTAGGGTTTATATCTTAGATGAAACATTTTTCATTAGCACTCATACTGGTGAGGTGAAGAGGGCCCACATTAACACACACAGCTGCTCTCCTGAGGGCTTTGTGTGATCAAGCTGTCTGGAGCCAATTAAACACCACATACTTTACGCAAGACCTGCGTCCCCCTTCAAACACGGCCCGGCGCATTTAACATGCGGCACCACATCCCACTGCCGCCTCCCGTTCCGTGTCTGGACTGCTGTCAAGCATGGTTGGGCCCCGCGCTAAATCCAGCTCAGATCAGGACATCCTGCATGTCCTTGACTCACAAATGCTGCGTTCGCTTGAACAAAAAGCAAAAATAAAGATTAATTCAGGGTTAAAATGACTCTGCGCCACTCCCAGACAATACAGAATGACTCTTCAAGGTAAAGAACCGCAATAAAGAGTTCTTAAAAGAACCTTGTGTGTGAGAACCGTTTAAAGTCTAAAGAACCAACATATTATGTAAAGGTTTGATTCCAATTGGATTTGTGGATACATACATTTGTGTTCAAATAAACTACAAATCTATGCATTCTCATCCTCAGATGTATATAGATGTCATGTCAATTGCTATCGATGTTTATAAGTCTACAAAAACTGGTATAAGACATGAGAGGAGGAAAAAAGTCACCAGAATGTGCACCTATTTATATGT
>JBBMFX010071642.1:5000-10529 GCA_037832545.1 Rhabdalestes septentrionalis
AAATAAACTCACCTCTGAAGAGGTACGAGAGGTCCGTGAGTGGAACGCCGCTCTCAACACCTGGGCTGCGGCGTTTTCACGAGCGGACCTCGAATCTGGAGACAAGAGCCACGCTCTGCACGTCCACACACCTGTCTGGGTCAAGGTATTGTGAGAGGAGGACTCGCAGGAGGATCTTTTCCGCAGCAAACGGGATCCCTGGAATTTGCCCTGGGAAACGCTCCTGTGGTGCTCGGAGGACGAAGACCTCCCGGAGGCGAGCCCCCCCTCTAAACCGGCCAAGAAAGGGAGAAGGAGGGGACGCAGAGAACCAGTGGTTTCCCAAATCTCCACAACGGCCACCGCTAACCTCCATCATGGCGTGGCCGAGAACAGGCTCATTCCAGAACCCGCGCCAGAGCTGCGGGTTCACGAGCCCACTTTGGAGCAGCCGAAACATGTCCCCACGTCGGAGCCGCGGGAAAACGCGCCCAAGCTGGAGCGGCCGGAGCACGTCCTCACGCTGGAGCCACGAGAGCACCAGCACACGCTAGAGCAGCCGAAGCATGTCCTCACGCTGGAGCCAGGAAAGCACGTGCCCAAGCTGGAGTGGCCGGAGCTCGTCCTCACACTGGAGCCAGGAGAGCATGAGGCCACGCTGGAGCGGCTGGAGCCACGGGTGAAAGAGCCCACAGAGCAGCTGCTGGAGCACGAATCCGAGCCGGAGATACTGGTATGCAAGTTTGCACCGCCTCAACCCACGACGGAGCTGCCGCCGTCTCGGTCTGCAATGGAGCTACCGTCGCAACTTCCCGCGACCGAGCTGCCGCTGCACGATTTCATGACGGAGCTAGAAAATGTTCGCACACTGGACCCGCCTGAGCACCAGTCCACATTGGAATCGCTCCGATCCGAGTACAGCAAGGGGTCTCTGCATCACTGGCAGCTGCTGTACCGCCGGTTAGTGGAAACGATGCGGGTGGAGGTCATGCAGATGTGGAGGCTGAGGCCAGAGGCACAGTGATCCCTGGTTGAGTTTGCTGCCGTAGTTCTGCCAGTATGGGAAAAAGGTCCCAGTCACGCCTGTCGCAGTCACGCCCGATCCAGTCACGCCCGATCCAGTCACACTTGATTCAGTCATGCCTGACCCAGTCACACCCAGGAGACAACAAAAAAAATACCCATGTATGGAGCATAGGGTGGAAGGGTGGGGGCCGGCGAGGGTGGTTTCAGGGTTAGTGGTGTCCCCTGGACGACCGGACCTGCCCGTCCTGCCTCCTGGAGGAGGCTGGTCGACGGACCACGAGGGGTGCAATGAGCGTCCTCCCCAGTTTCCCGAAAGGGACTGTTTACTGGACGGTGAGGGACACGAGGAGCAATAGGCTTGGGTTGCAGAGCCCGGACATTGGTACTGTGCACACCGTGCCGGCCGAGGGACTGTGGAGTCCCAGAGTAAGGGACTCGGACTATGGGGCAGGACAACGCCCTGCGGTTCACATCTGCGTCGCCCGGGCTGGAGGGAAGACAGCTCGGACTCATAGACGTTGAGGTAGAAACGCAGAGGAGTACGGGGGCGTTGTCCTTTAAGTCAGTTTCCTTTAGTTTTACCTGATGTGTTCATCGCCTCATATACCCAGCTTGTCTCCTCAGTTCTCTGTGTTTGATTCCCATTTAGTTTACTTATTATTTTCCTCCAGGCCACCGTGCCTTGTTTCTTTTCTTGTTTTCACTTTTGTTTCATAAATATACTAAATGAATTCCCGATATCCTGTCCCTCCCTGCCTGCCTGAAGTACCTAGAGGTAAATCATGTATGATGGCTGGTGCAATCATTCATGACACATGCATATTTATTCAGACATTGTAATGGTAGGCACCCTTAGCTTTCTGTTTTCATTTGAATCCCCTGATTGGACTGTATTAGTGGCCGCCATGTGGTGTAATCAGGAGTAATTATGTGTGTATTTAAGCTCTGTTTAGACTGACTGGGGGTGTTCGGTCCACTCTCACACCTAGCTCAGTATTCTGTTTGGTTTTTTTTGTCTTTCTACTTAGACTCCAGAAGCCCTCGATCCCGTTTCTGTTTGTGTGTGTTTTTCCTGTTTTGAAAAATAGAGAAACCAAAGGAGAAAGAACATGTCTGCCCTTACTGAGCATAAAGCCACGCCACGTGACAAGACATTATATTTTATATTGTTGCTTCTATGTGCAGTCATACCATAAGGAGTTTTGTCTGGGATCTATAAAGTTTTCTGCTTCTGATTAAAACACCTCCATTCTTTATATCATCGCTGACATAAACAGGCCTGGTGTCCCTGGAATGGTGGCTTTACAAGGGAGTAAAACGTGTGTTTTGCTCTTTAAAACTTCACTCTTGCTTTTGGTCCATTTGTCATGAGACGTTCCCACAGTAGGGCTGTTTATTCTTAGACTCCGAATAAAGGTTTATTGAACCTGCTTATGTTTAGACTACACAGACACACACAGATAAGAACAATCTAAATAAATATGTTCAATTAAAACTCAATACTCAATATAAAATACATACTATATAAACAAACACTGCGGTATAAATACTATAGACATGTAACTTAATCGTAACATAGTGGTTAGTCTGTTATTGCTGTAATAGAGATCGGGTAGCAGATCAGTAAAACTGATATAAGTAGTGATATTTGATATGATAAATCTATCCCACGTAATAAGATACTGGACAAACTTTTAAGCACCCAATAAGAAAACAGCACACGATGTTGCACACAGTTAGACTATTGCACATAATAAGATTTTGCACATAGTGATAATGTTTCAGCACCCGATGGCAGAATATTGCAGGTGGTACACTATCAAACAAGTCCCTAGTAAGAATCCCGAACTGAAGGCACTGTCCCCTCTAGCCAGTCGCCACGCCCCCCTACACACTTTAGTGTCTTTCATATGCAGGTGCGTTCCAGAGATTAGAATCAGAATCAGAACTTTCTAGACTTCTAGAGTATGTGTTCCCTGTTCTGTGGAGTCTGCTTCATTGCCAAATCACTCAGAACGAAAGCTTTCAAAAATAGAAGCATTTCGTGGCTCAGAACATTGTTTGCAATCTTTGTTGGGAAAAAAAGCATCAAAAAGCCTACAGCCCTGTCATGCAGTTTCTTGCTGTTCTTCATGTGTTAAAAATTGTGGTATTCTGGAATTCTTGACTTTTTATTTCTCCCATAGTCTGCTTTTTAGTCCCCACTGTCACAGTCGAGGGTGTGTGCCTCCGACTGTGATTTACCTCTTGGGATGCAGGAACGAACAGACAACCAGGGCTCCATGTTCGGGATATTTATTAAGAAAAAACAAAACAAAAGAGAAACCAAACAAGGCACAGGGGCCGGTAACAATAACAGAGACGTGGAAAACAGGCGCAGAACACACTGGCCGAGGTGAAATGAGGCGATGGACACATAATGAGGACAAAACAGAAACAGGCTTATATACAGAATAAAACAAGACCTAAACATGAGACAGCAGGATCTAATAAAACACGTAGTACACACAGACACACGGACACGTGACAACAGAACCAAAACAAAGCAGGGTGTCAAAATAAGAGTTCTTAGAAGCATAAACAGAAAAGAAACAAACGAAAAAGCAGTGGCTCAAACCAGCCACTGACCGAACCGTCACACCCGCTGTCCATCAACCCCCCCCATATTTCTCTGCTGCGTATATCAAACACAAGCCAGCACTCACAACCCCCCCGAACCATGGCCGATAGTGCCTCTCCCTAGTCTGCCTGGTAGATTCCCCCTACTATTCACTACTCAATTACAAAACAGGCTCTAAAAGGTTTTATGTGGGTTCTATAGAGCTGGAACCCAGTTTGGATTTTTACCTTCGACTGTACTTTAACCGTGAATGGCAGAGCAATGTCAGTATTTGTATAGGGCATTATCATGTGCAGAAAACTTTCAATAGTCTGACCATCTCTCAAAAGAGCATAGTAACACGAAATGAGTTCCAAAACACCGGTCTACTCAGGCTTGAGCAGAAACCTCTTCGTTTGTAGAGAAGCCATTAGCTGATTTCCCTTTTAGAGCCTGTTTTGTAATTGACTAGCAGAGAGTAGGATGAATCTACCAGGCTGGTATCTGACAGAGTAGGGAGAGCTGCTATCAGCTGAGGTTCTGAGCGGGAGACTGAGAAAACTGTGATTAAGAGTCTTATAGTAACTGCCAAACACAGGAGAATTTATAGCTTTTGAATTTAAAGCTGTTATGTGGGTCCATGGATGCTATTATGAAAAAAGTGTTCCTCTTTTCTGAGTTCCTGAAACAGGTGGCAGTCCTGCTTATAGGACAGCGAGGACTAAAAAGCAGACTATGGGAGAAATAAAAAGTCAAGAATTTAGGAATAGCACTCAAAGTTTTAATACATAAAAAACAGCAAGAAACTGCATGACTGAAGCAAAAATGACTTTTACAGGGCTGTAGGCTTTTTGATGCCTTTTTTCCCCAACAAAGATTTGCAAACAATGTTCTAAACCATGAACTGTTTCTATTTTTAAAAGCTTTCATTCTGAGCGGTTTGGCAATAAAGCAGACTCCACAGAACAGGGAACACCTACTCTAGAAATCTAGAAAATGTGTTTAATTTTAATACATTGGATTGTTTTTATCATACTATGGAGAGGCCCTTCATCGTCATGCCAGAAGACTTGAACTCTGTTTCCTATCAGCGGTGCAGTTCTCATCCCTGCAGACTATTTTCCCTCGTCTGCACTTTATCTAAACAACAGGTGCTACGGAGACCCACTTCCAGAAATAACCTCAAAAACCTCTGCTTTCAATTATTTAGAAACTGGAGCACTTTTTTTATGGAGCTTCCTGATGCTCATGTGCATAATTGAACCAATCCGCTGCTGTAAACCTTTGGCATGTTCATTACCGGGCGCTGCAGACTCCGGGCATCGGTAACTTATTGAAACAGAGAGGACATAAACACCAAAAGGTTAATGGCTGAAAAAAATGAGCTCCCCCTGAGATCAAATTCTCATTAACAATCGGAGCTGTCTCCGCTCGAGGAGTCTGGTGTGAATGAAACTTCTATTCCTGCCTCCTCACATGACTAGTGTCTGTCAAGGTCAAATAATGATTGCTCTCCATCACTTCAGGTTCAGGTCTTCACTCTACAGCTGACCAGAGCAAGGAAAAGGTCAGAGCTTGTATGGGAGGTTATAACTCTCCATACCAGGAGGGGGCGTATTCATAAAAAGTTGTTTATTTTACTATCTACCCTGAACAATAATGAATAGATTATGGATAAGTTAGTATGTGTGGTTTAGAAAATGAAACTAATTAAATAATTCATGTTTTTGATAGCGAGTGACTTAGCATGCAGTGCTTCCTAGTGGGGGAATCCGATGTTGCCGAGTGAAAATGAAATGTTTTTTTTACTTGCTAAACTTATCTCTATGTATTTAAAGTTTTTTTAAAGCATTATTATTATTATTATTATTATTATTATTATTATTATTATTATTATTATTATTATTATTATTATTATTGTTGTT